>CM019721.1:53588894-53608894 GCA_009760885.1 Achatina immaculata | reverse complement strand
GTATATAGTAAAGACTGGGAGCTGTACATAGTAAAGACTGGGAGCTGTACATAGTAAAGATTGGGAGCTGTACATAGTAAAGACTGGGAGCTGTATATAGTAAAGATTGGGAGCTGTATATAGTAAAGACTGGGAGCTGTACATAGTAAAGACTGGGAGGCGTATATAGTAAAGATTGGGAGCTGTATATAGTAAAGACTGGGAGGCGTATATAGTAAAGACTGGGAGCTGTACATAGTAAAGACTGGGAGCTGTATATAGTAAAGATTGGGAGCTGTACATAGTAAAGACTGGGAGCTGTACATAGTAAAGACTGCGAACTGTACATAGTAAAGGCTGGGAGCTGTACATAGTAAAGATTGGGAGCTGTACATAGGAAATACCGTGAGCTGTACATAGTAAAGACTGGGAGCTGTACATAATAAAGACTGCGAACTGTACATAGTAAAGACTGGGAGCTGTACATAGTAAAGATTGGGAGCTGTACATAGTAAAGACTGGGAGCTGTACATAGTAAAGACTGGGAGCTGTACATAGTAAAGACTGGGAGCTGTACATAGTAAAGACTGGGAGCTGTACATAGTAAAGTCTGGGAGCTGTACATAGTTAAGACCAGGAACTGTACATAGTAAAGACTGTGAGCTGTACATAGTTAAGACCGGGAACTGTACATAGTAAAGACTGTGAGCTGTACATAGTTAAGACCGGGAACTGTACATAGTAAAGACTGGGAGCTGTACATAGTAAAGACTGGGAGCTGTACATAGTAAAGACTGATGTTTGAGAAGGAATATGTTACGGACAAAAATAATATGAAAACCTAGGTGGGTTCTTGTTTCTACGCTCTCTGGGCTCTGTTAGAGAGAGGGTCAGTGTAGTTAGAGCCAAGTCAGTCAGTCAGTCAGGTCATGTAAGTCAGTCAGGTCAGTCAGTCAGTCCAGTCAATCATTCAGTTAGTCAGGTCAATCAGTCAGTCAGGTCACTCAGTCAGTCAGGTCACTCAGTCAGTCAGATCAGTCAGTCAGGTCAGTCAATCAGTCAACTCAGTCAGTCAGGTCACTCAGTCAGTCAGGTCAGTCAATCAGTCAACTCAGTCAGTCAACTCAGTCAGTCAGGTCACTCGGTCAGTCAGATCAGTCAGTCATGTCACTCAGTGAACTCAGTCAGGTCACTCATTCAGTCAGATCTGTCTGTCAGTCAGGTCAGTCAGTCAGTTAGGTCTATCTGTCAGTCAGGTCAGTCCATCAGGTCAACCAGTCAGGTCAGTCTATGGCAAGTCAAAGTTAAAGATAGTTCATGGCAGTCGGTCAGTTACGTTACGCTAGGAAGTGAAAGTTTAGGGAGTCTTGAGTTAAGAAGTGAATGTTTCGGCAATCTTGAGTTAGGAAGTGAAAGTTTCGGCCATCTTGAGTTAGAAAGTAAATATTTCGGCAATCTTGAGTTAGGAAGTGAATGTTTCGGCAATTTTGAGTTAGGAAGTGAAATTTTCGGCAATCTTGACTTAAGAAGTAAATTTTTCGGCAATTTTGAGTTAAGTGAAAGTTTCGGTAATCTTGAGTTAAGAAGTGAATGTTTCGGCAATTTTGAGTTACGAAGTGAATGTTTCGGTAATCTTTAGTTAAGAAGTGAATGTTTCGGCAATCTTGAGTTACGAAGTGAATGTTTCGGCAATCTTGAGTTAAGAAGTGAATGTTTCGGCAATCTTGAGTTAGGAAGTGAATGTTTCGGCTATCTTGAGTTAGGAAGTGACTGTTTCGGCAATCTTGAGCTAGGAAGTGAATGTTTCGGCCATTTTGAGTTAGGAAGTGAATGTTTCGGCAATCCTGAGTTAGGAAGTGAATATTTCGGAAGTCTTGAGATAGGAAGTGAATGTTTCGGCAATCCTGAGTTAGGAAGTGAATATTTCGGAAGTCTTGAGATAGGAAGTGAATGTTTCTGCAATCCTGAGTTAGGAAGTGAATATTTCGGAAGTCTTGAGATAGGAAGTGAATGTTTCGGCAGTATTTAGTCTTCATGTGGCATGAATACCCAATGCTCTAAGGTTGGCAGTTACTTCTTAGTCTAGATACTTTCTATCATTTGTTCAGACTCGCTGATTACGTAACAATGCACCTCTGACTAGGTCAACAAAATGGCTGCTTGCTTGTCGTCTGCTTATCGGGCTGCGATGAAAAGTTCCCATACCATAGATGAAGGTTGCCTCTTTGGATTTCGTGATTGCTTCATAGATAGCGTTTTTGTCTTGGCCATAATAAAATCAGTCTCATTACTTAATTGTCGGACTTCGTATATACAAAACCTAAGCTTATATATATATATATCTGAACCTTAAGTGCCCAGGGCACATGGGGCTTCCGCAAGGGTTTTCCACAAATGCCTGTCCTTCGCCTTTTTTTCTGCTCTTGCCCAGGTGAGCCCTCTATTGCTCAACATCCTTTCTGATGTTCTTCTCCATGTCTCTTTTGGTCTACCCTTACTTCTGCTCCCCTGTGGTGTCCATCTTAGTGCTATTTTTGGTAGTGAGTTGTCAGTCATTCGGAGCACATGTCCCAACCATCGCCAGCGTCTTTCCTCAATAATTGTTGTCAGTGGTTTCATCTGCATTTCTGCCAATAAGATGTTATTTCTTATGGTGTTTGGCCAAAATATATATATATATATATTCGGTGGGACACAGTTTTGTAAACAAGTAGGTTGCATCAATAACGAGACACACGTTACACACTGTATCCGCAGGTCATGAAAGTGTCGCGTGTGATGTAAATGGGTTTGTTTTGTTTTGTTTTTAAAGGTATAAAGATTAAAATTCAAAACATTCTTCGTTTCAGTTTAAAGACTCTTAAAGAAATGTAGTGCTTGCATTTACTGTAAAAAAAAAATTAATTCAGACAAGGTTGTAATGTTTTTCCCGTTTCTTGTTCTTGGCCCCTTTAAAAATCTATCCACTGACCAATTTTCGGCCCCTTGCTATACACTTTGAGAACCCTCGGATATGTAAATTAGGGAGAGGGGAAAAAAGGACAAAATACATGAGGATTTTAAAAAAAAATTAACCTTGGGTGACCAGTTACTTTGGTCATCCAATTTCCCGCGTTTGTTTTGATTGATGCTTGCGCCAGAAGAAGACGGAGAGTCGGGCAAGCCAGAGAAATAAATAAGTCGGCCATTTCGTCTTATTTTGGCTGACAAAACTAAGTGTCCAGGGGGGCTTAAGAGCGAGACTTACTTGATAGGGGGCTGGCTGTCTACGGCACTGGGCTGCGATGTAGAGGAGAGGAGGTTGCTGGACAGAGAGTAGTGGGGAGGTAGAATATGCTGGAAGACCCGCGGTGATTTGTGAATACAAATGTTTGCCTGGACTCAAAGATGTTGTCAGTTGGTGGGTCTGTGGGTTTGTAGGAGGAGTTCGAGGTTGAGTGATTTGGTGGGTGAGTGAGTTGGAGGGTGAGTGATTTGGTGGACGAGTGAGTTGGAGGGTGAGTGATTTGGTGGGTGAGTGAGTTGGAGGGTGAATGATTTGGTGGGTGAGTGAGTTGGAGGGTGAGTGATTTGGTGGGTGAATGAGTTGGAAGGTGAGTGATTTGGTGGATGAGTGAGTTGGAGGGTGTGTGATTTGGTGGGTGAGTGAGTTGGAGGGTGAGTGATTTGGTGGGTGAGTGAGTTGGAGGGTGAGTGATTTGGTGGACGAGTGAGTTGGAGGGTGAGTGATTTGGTGGACGAGTGAGTTGGAGGGTGAGTGATTTGGTGGACGAGTGAGTTGGAGGGTGAGTGATTTGGTGGGTGAATGAGTTAGAAGGTGAGTGATTTGGTGGATGAGTGAGTTGGAGGGTATGTGATTTGGTGGGTGAGTGAGTTGGAGGATGTGTGATCTGGTGGGTGAGTGAGTTGGAGGGTGAGTGATTTGGTGGGTGAGTGAGTTGGAGGTTGTGAATGATTTGATTGGTGAGTGAGTTGGAAGGTGTGTGATTTGGTGGATGAGTAAGTTGAACGGTGTGAGTGATTTGATAGGTGAGTGAGTTGAAGGGTGATTGGTTGGTTGAGTGATTGATTGAACTTTATTTCAAAAAGGTTAAGAATATCCTGTTTCAATACATTCAGTAAAACAGACTATCATGTTTCAATACCTTCATTAAAGCAGACTATCATATTCAATACCTTCAGTAAAACAGACTATCATGAATTTTTCGACCAGATTCACTTCATTTACTTGCATGTCCCTTGCGGAACTTTGCCTCCCTAACAGCTCTCCTGTAGGCCTCTCGGTTGTGAGCAAGATGGCCTGCTGCTGATGCATCATTCGCAGATCATCAACGATGTCTTGCAGTGATCTTTTCCTTTGTCTTTCTCTCTTTCTTTTTCCCATTAGGTACCCTTCCAAGACTGTCTTCTCTAAATTATCATGACGTTTAATGTGTCCAAAATATTTAAGTTTTCTCTGTTTAATCCTCTTTATTAGCCAACCTTCTTCAATATTAAGTTATTGTAGTATGGATATATTTGTTCTTTTTTTGTGTCCATGATATTTGAAGAACTCTTCTGTATCATTTATATTCACAGGCATTTATGTGTTTCTCAGATGTTTTGTTTAGTATCCAGGTCTCACAGGCATATGTTGCGATGGGAAAGATGCATGCCTTTAAACATCTGATATTTTTTAAACTTCTATCCGTTCCTCTCCACAGCTTCTTTAGCTGTTTTACTGATAGATATCCTCCTTTTAATTTCCCTCATTGTATCTCCATTATTCGTTAGTACTGATCCAAGATATTCAAAATTCCACCTCTTCCATATTTTCCTCATTAATATACATTCCAATTGCCTTGTTTGTTTTGTCAGTTGTCACCAATTTAGTTTTCTTCGCATTAAGATAAAGCTTACAGCCAGATTACGATTAAAATGGTACTATTCGAGTGGAGCTTTTTAAGAAATTAGTTCAGTGGTTGTGTTCCGACAATTCAAGAAAGTACTTCAGTGGCTGAAGAATTCAAGAAAGTACTTCAGTGGCTGAATAATTCAAGAAAGTACTTCAGTGGCTGAAGAATTCAAGAAACTCAATCTATGTATGGGAAGATGTACTTCAAATAACAACAGACTGACGGCTGCACACACATCAAACAAGATTAAATGTAAATACAACACATACAATATACCTTCTTCTCTAGGGCAGCCATTAGTAACATTTCCTGCTACTGTCTTTGCTTCTTGAAGACAGTTCCTTTCTATGTCTTCACTTTCCTTTTCCTTGTTTTGAAGACATGCTGTAATGGGTTGCATGACCCACTAACCCAGCCAGACAACAAAGACCTTACTACTCAATAAATTTCCAGGAAACTTTCGCTGGATTACTAATAGACATAGAACAAAATCGAGCACGCCCGGACACGATAAGAAATGAGAGCTTCAGAAGAAAAAAAAAAAAACCTTCCTGTGAGCGGGATCGATCTCGTGACCTGTGAGCGACTCGACTCCAGACAGGAAGAATCGACGACTCGAATCCAGAGTGGAGAAGGTGTTCTTGGACAAGGATCGCCCCCGAGATTGAGAACTTGGCGGCGAGCGGACCTTGTGGTATCGCTAGGTCTGGTAACGTTACAGTGTTAATTACTGAAGCATGCAGGCGGGAGGTAGATCAATGGTAGAAGAGAAAAAGAAAAGATCTGAGCTGAATAGAACAATAGGGAACAATTTCACAGAGAAGGTGGGCAGAGCTTCGGGTATGTGAATTAAGAGAACGCTTGTTTGTTCGTTTCAATATTTAACATTTAACAGCAATTTCTTCTTCATCTGTTCAGACATCGACACCAATGTCTGTCACAAAGGTGGCAGTTGGACTCTAGTTTCCAGCCTTCTACCGACAGCAGGAAATACCTGAAGCAAACGAGGACATGGAAGCAAACTATTATTACTTCCCCTGCACGAGCTAGCACTAGTAGAAACTTGGGATAACTTTTAAAAAATGTTGTATAAAATGTATAAAATGTTGTATGAGACAATAAGATTAAAATTACTTGGAATACACAGAGTGAATAAGCTTTTTAAATACGAGGGAGGAAAAAAGGGTCAATTTGAAAATTACGCGTTAAATACAGAGGACAGAAGACAACACAATACGACACATTCGCAATGACTGATGGGTAGCTTGAACACGCACAGCGCAATGCGCGGCCCTTAGTCCAGGTTGTAAGAGAAACTATCCCTATAAATTGTGACGCTGTTGAACAGAGAAGAATGGAAGATCTTCGAACGCCACATAGGCATAACAGACTGAGATATCACATGTATAACAAACTGAAGGCAGGCTCAACAGACTGAGATATCACATGTATAACAAACTGAAGACAGGCTCAACAGACTGAGATATCACATGTATAACAAACTGAAGACAGGCTCAACAGACTGAGGTATCACGTGTATAACAAACTGAAGACAGGCTCAGCAGACTGAGATATCACATGTATAACAATCTGAAGACCGGCTCAACAGACTGAAATATCACATGTATAATAAACTGAAGACAAGCTAAAGAGACTGAGATATCACATGTATAACAAACTGAAGACAGGCATAACAGACTGAAATATCACATGTATAATAAACTGAAGACAAGCTAAAGAGACTGAGATATCACATGTATAACAAACTGAAGACAGGCATAACAGACTGAAATATCACATGTATAATAAACTGAAGACAGGCTAAAGAGACTGAGATATCACACGTATAACAAACTGAAGACAGGCTCAACAGACTGAAATATCACATGTATAATAAACTGAAGACAGGCTAAAGAGACTGAGATATCACATGTATAACAAACTGAAGACAGGCTCAACAGACTGAAATATCACATGTATAACAAACTGAAGACAGGCTCAACAGACTGAGATATCACATGTATAATAAACTGAAGACAGGGTCAACAGACTGAGATATCACATGTATAACAAACTGAAGACAAGCTCAACAGACTGAGATATCACATGTATAATAAACTGAAGACAGGGTCAACAGACTGAGATATCACGTGTATAACAAACTGAAGACAGGGTCAACAGACTGAGCTATCACATGTATAACAAACTGAAGACAGGCTCAACAGACTGAAATATCACATGTATAATAAACTGAAGACAGACTAAAGAGACTGAGATATCACATGTATAACAAACTGAAGACAAGCTCAAATTGATCGAATTGTATTGGAAATCTTTATTTCTTCTTTATGTGTTTCTGGATAGTATCTCTGTTTCTGCTTTATGTGTTCCTGGATAGTATCTCTGTTTCTGCTTTATGTGTTCCTGGATAGTATCTCTGTTTCTGCTTTATGTGTTCCTGGATAGTATCTCTGTTTCTGCTTTATGTGTTTCTGGATGTTGTCTTTGTTTCTTCTGTATGTGTCACTGGATAGTGTCTCTGTTTCTACTTTATCTTTTTCTGGATGTTATCTTTGTTTCTGCTTTATATGTGTCTGGATTATGTTTTTGTTTCTGCTTATGCGTTTCTCGATGTTGTCTTTGCTTCTGCTTTATGTGTTTTCTTTTTTTGCTTTATGTTTTTCCGGAATGTGTATTTTTTCTCCTTTATGTGTTTATGTTTCTGTTTTATGTGTTTCTGGATTATGTCTGTGTTTCAGCGTTACGTGTTTATGTTTCTGATTTATGTGTTTCTGTTTCTGCTTTATGTCTTTCTGTTTCTACTTTATGTGTTTCTAGATGATATCTTTGTTTCTACTTTATGTGTTTCTGGATTATGTCTTTGTTTTTGCTTTATGTGTTTCTGTTTCTGCTTTATGTGCTTATGGTTCTGTTTTACATTTTTCTGTCTCTGTTTTATATGTTTCTGGATTATGTATTTGATTCTGCTTTATGTATTTCTGTATTATGTCTTTGTGTCTACTTTATGTGTTTCTGGATTATGTCTTTGTTTCTGCTTTAGGTGTTTCTGTTTCTGCTTTATGTGTTTCTATTTCTGCTTTATGTGTTTCTGGATGTTGTCTTTGTTTCTGTTTTATGTGTTTCTGGACATTAGCATACTACAAATGGAAAGAACAAGACACCCCCATATCGCCTTGACTTGGACACCTCAGGGGAAAAGAAAGAGGGGCAGGTCATCTGGGATATGGAGACAGACAATCCAGGAAGAACTGAAGGAGCCAGGAAAGGACATGGTTTAAGGGTATCCCGACTTGTTGAGGACACAACTGGCCGGAGAGCCTTTGCTGATGCCTTTGTTCCTCTGGGAGTACAGAGGAGTGAAGATGATGATGATGATGATGATGATGATGATGATGAAGATGATGATGATGAACAGATCTGATGGAAAATCTCCGCTTTTTTTTGTCTCAGTGTTTTCCTGTTGTTACCAAAATGTGAAGGGAGTTAGTTGAAAACTTTGTGTAACATTATGAAAACTGAACTACTTATGGCTGTCAATCTCAGTATTTTGTTCGTGTCTGGAGAGAGTCACGTGGCAGGCATGTAAATTACAACATAAACATCTGTGAGATGTTTGTTGGTGGTTGTTTTTTTTTCTATGCAATATTTCCTCAATTCTGTTAAATTTCTAAACCTATGGACCCAGTGTCTGTTTAAATTTTTAAAAGTATGGACCCAGTCTTTGTTAAATTTCTAAACGTATGGACCAAGTCTCTATGGACCCAGTCTTTGTTAAATTTCTAAACGTTTGGACCCAGTCTTTGTTAAATTGCTAAACGTATGGACCAAGTCTCTGTTAAATTTCTAAATGTATGGACCAAGTCTCTGTTAAATTTCTAAACGTTTGGACCCAGTCTTTCTTGCGGTTGTCGTTGGCAGAATCAGTAAGGATGTGATGTCACGTGGATAAGGTATTTTATCTATGCTACTTATCAAAAACATCAGAAAAGTCTTATAAGACGTAAACACCCAATTATAAATGATCACGACGCTATCTAATACGTTCCTTTATATAACAGTGAAACATCAGGTACAAGATGAATGTTTCAAAGAAGAAAAAAAAACCCCACGGAAATAGAAAGAATGAACAGCGGGCATTTTCTATGGCGTGACATCTGGGACCCCGTGTATAGATTCTCTGCCATTTCAGTCCTCAGTTCTCTCCGGGATCCAGACATCCGAAAGCTGGAACCAATGATCGCTAGAGTCACGAAAACGGGACGACATTATGTCAATCTCGAATATCCGTTATAACGATCCGGTAAATTGGTGTTGGTCAGATCGGATGTTTCATATACATAGTGACAGTATAATGCTGACTATACGGGTTAATAAGCAGGTTTATTTAATTTATTCCCTGGCTCCAGACGATAAAGTATTATTAGTGTTGCCTTAAAGATCGATGTGCTACCAAGCTGTGGACTACAGGACCTCGACAAATGATAGACGAGCGTAGCTCTGAGGACATTTTATAAATTGTGATACAGAGGGAGGGAAGGCGTGGGGGGGGAGGTAGAGAAGGAGTGATGAGAGTGGAAGCTGTGATTATAAAACTACTACAACAATACGGCCAGATCGGCCGTATGTTCATAATCATTATCATGTTACTTTTACATATTAACTTTGGTATCTGTGTTGCTCCATTTAGCCTGGTCTTTATTAATTTCTGATATCTGGGGACGGGGGGGGGGGGGGGGGGCGCGGTGGAGGAAGATGCTACACATAGACTGAATAAAAAAAAGAAAAGAGGTCAGGAACCCATAGTTGATCAAATGCGTCAGGGTTAGCGAAACATAACTGACCAAAACCCTGTTACTCTTCCCACTGGTGCCATATGGGAAAGGAACGGTGGTCTGGCCCGGGTTAAATTGTGTTTACAATGAGAGGGAGAGAACCTGGTCTTAAAACTACACCGAAATGAAGTCGGACGTGACGGGCCACAAAGCGCTTAAGGACAAAGACAGCGAAAGAGAAAAGACTGTCATCCAATCAGACATGGGCCTCTGCCAGCTATTCGGAAATAAAAGTTTCCCGACCCACTGATCTAAAGTTTTCCCGATCTACTGATCTAAAGTTTTCCCGACCCACTGATCTAAAGTCTTCTGACCCACTGATCTAAAGTTTTCCCAACCCACTGATCTAAAGTTTTCCCGACCTACTGATCTAAAGTTTTCCCGACCCACTGATCTACTATTCTTTTTCCTCGGAGATTTCTTACTGCAGAATAAAACATATGTCAGAGCGAAACAATTCATATTCTGGCAGAATGTTTAGTATAAATACACCCATATATACCAGCATTACCAGGAAGAAATACACACAATTTCCACCAACGTCATCCTGTACCCTCGTTTCTTTGTATAACTCTCGTTATGAAGGAGTCGCCATCTTTAGAAGACAGAGCTAACTTATCTCCCTTCCTCGAAGTGTCGAGTACAAAAACGTCATCCGCCCATTCTACAGCGGTATTGTACTAAAATAAACTCATCGATTTCAAATCGGGCTAATACAATACTTCATAGATAAAAAGTAATAAGGAATTTATCCGGCCCACATGAGTTTTCCCAGATCGATACCTTATTTCGTCATTTCATTTAAAATCGTCTACCTCACATTGATCCGTGCAGACTTTGTTCAGTTTTTCTCTACTCTTTGCTGGAGGTTTTTTTCTCTCTTTGTTAGATAAACAATTTTCTATGAGACAGAACTGTATAGAAGTTGTTGTTGTTTGTTGTTGTTGTTACGTAATCTGCAGACTGAAAGAGTAGCAACAATTATTAGCGATAACATACAAGACACAATAATTCATTTATGTTAATTATAACTCCGGCCTGGTTGGGTGAGTGTATATACTCATTCTGTTAATATGGCGGTGCGAGGTTCAAGTCTCAGCAGTGAGATTTTTTTGTTTTTGTTTTTTGTACACACCAAAAAAAGCACCCTGGGGTCCACCCAGCCTCTAAAAATGGGTACCAGAGAAATCTGGGAAGGTAAAAAGCGGAAAGACGTGATACTGACCACATCAGACTTTCATGTGCCGAAGGTCGTGGAAAATACGAGACTAACATGGTATCCCCATTGTGTCTTAGTGGCAGGGAAACGGGATTTTAGCTTTATCTTATCTATAAGTTTATCTTACGCAATACTTTTTGTTTTTTTTAAACATTACATTACGCAGCAAGAACTTAGAACCACAATCATCATGTGCCGTGCCATCAGAAGTTGGTTCTCTTGCTCCCCCAAGGAACTCGATCCTGGATATTTTTAACATCAGCTCAAAGCTGGTGACCTTCCATTGTGCCGTCCCGTCAGACTGTCCATGATATTCTCTCGTGGTGTGTGTGTGTGTGTGTGTGTGTTCCTCTACCTCTCTTTTCACTTATCTTTCCTGTTGTTATGATATTTTCAACCCCTCCCCTTCTCATTTATATGTCACGTGAACAATGACTGTCGCTGTTTTATGGGTTTAATTACACTCCCTCCTTCATTTGTTTTAGTTAGACATTCCTTGAACATAGAATACTAAACAATTAAAACTAAACAATAGGAACTAAACAAATGATGTGGATAATGTTTTTTATAAAATTCGGACGCACTTTGAAAAAAAAATGATTACTAAAAAGGTAAAAGAGTGACTTGTCCTAATCTTATCTCAACTAATTTGACTTTTCTCATCTGTTCAAAGTGTTAGTACTTAAGTCAGTGACAGACAACCGGAAGTGTTAATTAGACAGATTCAGGACCCTTACGTCTAGAACTGGGACGTACTGTAACAGACATCAGTGTCTCCATTCTCTGGGACTTCTTCTTCACTGTTCACAAAGTTCACGATCTCGAGAGGTCGTCAGATTTGTTAAAAAAAGTCAATTAATTTTTAATTATACATTTTTATATGTTGACCTGAATCCAGATCCATTCTCGGAAAATACAGGGATTGATTTGTTCTTTATTATCTGATTGTATCCTTCAAGCGTTTCAGTTATTTGTAGGAAGATGCGCCTCGCCTTACTGCTGAAATATTGATATTTAATGTAGATTTAAGATAGCCCTGTTATACATGGAGGTATATAGTGTTAGTGTCCATATGGTGTTAGTGTCCATATAGTGTTAGTGCCCATATGGTGTTAGTGTCCATATAGTGTTAGTGCCCATATGGTGTTAGTGTCCATATAGTGTTAGTGCCCATATGATGTTAGTGTCCATATAGTGTTAGTGTCCATATGGTGTTAGTGTCCATATAGTGTTAGTGTCCATATGGTGTTAGTGTCCATATAGTGTTACTGTCCATATGGTGTTAGTGTCCATATAGTGTTACTGTCCATATGGTGTTAGTGTCCCTGTTTCCTGTGACCAGAGGGGACACTAGAATATGAAGCGGTCAGCGTCACATCCGGCAGCGGTTCTAAGGACTGTTATTGTCGGAGGTGGGGTGGAGAGTTCGATCTTCACTCCAACGGCGTGCGTCTCCAACAGCCTCTGGCAGTAAAGTCCAGCTCCTGGCCTTCCCGTGGCAGAACTGTTTAAACTGATAGGAGAAGGGGCGAGGGCGAATATCTGGCGCCTGAAAACCAGATACTTAGGGTAGATGAGTGGCACGTTTGGTAGCTCATCTACCGCTGTTGGCGATATTCTTCGGCTGCCGTGCGTGGGGCAGTGCTCCTCCCGGCCAATGAAGAAAGGTGCAAATGGGGTTGCAGCGCAGCACCACTGCGATAAAGGTGGTAGAAAGGATAAAGCGAAGCAAACAGTCAAATCACGGCACCTCTGGTCTGGAGGTCGGCCACGTCCTGAGTGCAGTCATATCGGGTGAAATGCATGAACAGGCTTAACCCAGAGGTTAAGACACTGCTGGCGAGACTCTTCGAATGCCGCGCGTGGAGTGAAGCTCCTCCCGGTCAAGGAAGAAAATGCGGAAAAGAAATAACGGTTGCTGTGCGGCGCCGACGTGAAAAGGTGAAGGAAAAGATAAAGTGAAATTAAATCGGTAGGTCCAGTAATATCGCTGCGAGAGCTACACATACCACGGCGCCTCTGCTCTAGAGGCCGGCCACGTCCGAAATACACCTACACTGGTGAAATATGCCTAAACCGGCACACACCAGGGGTGGAACTTGATGGCTAGACATGTCATGCCACCTCCGCTCTAGAGGTCGGTCACGCCCGATATACACCCATACTGGTGAAATATGCATAAGCCGGCTCACACCAGGGGTGAATCTTGAAGGCTACGCATGTCACAGTACCTCTACTCTAGAGGTCGGTCACGTCCCAAACACGCCCATACTGGGATAATATGCCTACCGGCTCAACCCAGGGGTGGAAGTCACTAGTGGCGAGGATTCATCCTCCTGGACAAAAGCTCCATCCTGGTCACAACTAGGAAGGGTAGCGGCCACGACCGCAAAATGCTGGACCAGGGCAGTCTAGATAGGCAATCACCTCTCACCCGACGGGGATGTTTGCGTATCCTAATCACGCTGAGGTTTTCCAGTGAGAAAAATCTGGACTGGATGGGCAACCACCTCTCACCCGGCGGTGATACACGGGTAACTCAAAACACGTCGAGGTTTTCTGGTGAGAAGGTCCAACTCTGGCCTGGGTGGGCTACCACCTCTCACCCAGCGGGGATGCACTGATATCCTAAACACGTCGAGGTCTTCCGGTGAGAAAGTCCAACTCTAGACTAAACTGGTGCAAGGAAAACCACGGTGTCACGCAATCCGCTTCAGAGACCCACCAAGAATACAGGCTAAAGCTCTGCGATACTCTGAACCTCTTGTGGTCCTCTCGGGGATCTCGTGTGGTCCTTTCGGGGACCACACAGGAGACCACAGGACCTAACGAGGACCACAGGCATAAATTCAGTAGGATCACAGTGCGGTTTTGGTGGTAGAAGCGAACGAAGAAGAAGAAGAAGAAGACATCCGGCAGCCGTTTTCTCTCTCAGCTTCAGAGATCCCCTGGGAACAACTGTGTTAAGAGCACACTTATCTTAACATAGTGTTTGTGAGACAGGGAACATAGATCTGTTTGCTTAAAAACTCTGACCTACCTCTGTAGCCCAGAAACTTGTAGCAATCAACACTAATTGTAATTGTAATTGTTATTTTTGCAAAATGTAATGTCAGGTTGGTGGACGGATGGGGACATGGAGATCTCTGGCGGGGATGAGGGAAGTCTGGTGTGAAACCAATGAATCCAGGACGTGACAAGCCTATGGGTCTTTACAACAATGGCTATCAGAATGATGTAAACAAAACAGAGCCAGTAGACTATAGGTGGCGGGGAATGGATATCGTTGAAGCACTCATCAGATTCCTCATCTCAGAGTCAGAGTGTCTTTGTGGAACTGTCTCAAACCATCTGACATGGAGAAGGGGCTTAAGTACAGCCACCAGAGGCTGGAAAACAAAGTTTTGGCCAGGCCAGCCACACTGTCTTCATGGCAGTCCGAGCAAGACCACAGTCTGCCCTAGCAAGGAAAGGTGCTGAAGTCGGAGTTACCCAGCCAAAAGGCGCATCGCAAAAATCAGGGTAACACGCATTATCGCTAATGAAATGTCTATATCTACAGTTTTCAAACATGGTGCTCGCCCTGTGAAGACTAACCAGGCAGGTGCAGTGCCGGGCCCCCTGCCTCGAAAGGGTCCACCCAATGCTACTGGAGGTCCTCTCAGTTCGTCTTGTGGAGTCAGGAGACATGAGAGTAGAGCTACTGGCCAAAAAATACAACAGAAGAAAACAGCCAAAAGCAAGAACTTAAAATAATGCAGTGGAATGCTGAGGGTGTCAGCAGTGTTAGAGATGGCTATAGCAAAAAGGTTGAACTAGAGAACATACTTTTTGCAGAGCAGGTAAGTATATGCTGCATACAGGAGACACACCTAACCAAAGATGCCGCCTTTAAAATCAGAGGCTACCCGTGTTTTAGATCAGACCGACAGGACAGAAGAAAAGGAGGAGTACTCACACTTGTTAAGAATAACATCAGCGCATGTCAGGTGGGAGTGTACATGGAAGGAGCCGAATACCAGATGATCCATCTAAAAAGTAGTAATACAGATTTCCACCTCCTTAACTATTACTGTCCTAATGACCGCCCACTTGCTTTAGGAACAATCCCACACAAAGAGAGACTGATGGTCTGTGGTGATTTTAACAGTCATTCCCAGAGCTGGGGCTATGACCACATAGACAAGAGAGGAGAGGAAGTTGAGAGCTGGCAGGATGATAATGGACTTCTCCTGATCAACCAGCCAATGGATGCCCCAACATTTACTCAAGGGCTTGGCATACAAAATCAACACCAGATCTGGCATTCCACTCTCCAGATCTGAAGTGGAACATTACACGTGAAGTTGGAAAACAACTTGGAGGTAGCGACCATCGACCAGTCTTCCTGACAATAGAAAATGAACTCCTTAACACCAGTAACCCTCTCCCCAGATGGAACTATAAAAAAGCAAACTGGACAATGTACAGACATCGTACAGGTATCCTGGTGGGACAGCTGTCCATAGAAGGTAAGGATATTAACAGCATAGTGAAGGAATTCAATGCTTGTATCCTTCAGGCCGCTCGTGAAACCATTCCCAGAGGAGCTCGCAGGGACTATAAACCATACTGGTCTAGTGAGCTGGGAAAACTCCATGATGACGTGGAAGCAGCTCGAAAGCAAGCAGAAAATAGACCATGCCAAGAACACCACAATAATTACCAACTTCTAAGGCCAAATTTCAGAGAGAAAAGCTGCAAGCCAGACGGAAAGTTGGAGAGAGAAAACAGAGTCCCTAAACTTTGAAAAGGATGGAAAGAAACTGTGGAAACTAATCAAACAGTTAAATGATGAGAGTACTGGAAGAAGTACAAAGATTACACTAATAGAGGATGGGAAAACTCTTACAGGTAAGCAGGTAGCAGATCACTTTGCTCGCATGTTTGCACAGGACTGCAACATTGATATCCACCCAGAGAAGGAGCGTACAGTGCGCATCGAGCCACAGAAAGAGGAGGAACAAGTCAGAAAAGTGGAGGTCATGGATGCACCAATCACACGCAGTGAGTTAGACCTAGCAGTTAGTAAACTGAAACCAAGGAAATCACCAGGACCAGATGGAGTGTCTAATGAAATGATCAAGAACCTGGGAATGGCAGCAATGGGAAAGCTGTTGGATATTTTCAATATGTGCTGGAGCACAGGTAAGTTACCTCAAATCTGGAAGGAAGCAAGCATGGTACCACTGCTAAAACCAGGGAAAAACAGTGATACTGCCTCCAGCTACAGGCCAATCAGTCTCACTAGCTGCCTATGCAAAACGATGGAACGCATCATTGACCTGAGGCTAAAATGGTACCTAGAAAGTGAAAACCTTCTCGTTCCACAACAAGCAGGATTTAGGCAGTACTACAGTACGGAAGATCAAGTGACCTATCTCTCTCAAGAGATTGAGGATGCATTCCAAGAGAAAAACCTTGTACTAGCAGCGTGGATAGACCTGAAGAAAGCCTTTGATAAAGTATGGAAAAAAGGTCTGTTGTGGAAACTAAGAAACTGCAATGTGAATGGAAGACTGTACAACTGAATAAAGTCCTATTTACACAATAGAAGAGCTAGAGTAGTAATGGATGGACACAAAAGCCAGAAAGTACTTCTGCGACACGGTGTACCACAAGGAGGAGTCCTTTCGCCTACACTATTCCTTGTATTCATTAATGACCTGGTCAAGGAACTTCCCTATGGAATCAAAGCAGCACTGTATGCAGATGATCTGGTCATGTGGTGTACAGATGAATATGCGACAGTTGCTACACAGAGACTCCAAAGAGCAGCAGACATCTTGACATCATGGACAAACAAATGGTGTGTAAGTATCAACACAGAGAAATCAAGCACCACTCTGTTCACCCTCTCATCTAAACAGAAAGCAGGTAAGATCTTTGTAAATGAAATACCCTTAAGGATGGACAACCAACCCACTTACTTAGGAGTGACTCTTGACTCAAAACTGACTTGGAAGCAACACATCAACAGTGCAGAAGCAAAAGCCAGAAGAAAACTAGCCATATTAAGAAAATTGAGTGGGACTACATGGGGAGCTAGTGAAAGAATCCTCAAGAACGTATATCAGCAAAGTATTCTACCACTGCTAAAACCAGGGAAAAACAGTGATACTGCCTCCAGCTACAGGCCAATCAGTCTCACTAGCTGCCTATGCAAAACGATGGAACGCATCATTGACCTGAGGTCTCTCTCTCTCCCTCCCTCTGTCTCTTTTCTCTCTCTCCCTCCCTCTGTCTCTTTTCTCTCTCTCTCCCTCCCTCTGTCTCTTTTCTCTCTCTCTCTCCCTCTGTCTCTTTTCTCTCTATCTCTCTCCCTCCCTCTGTCTCTTTTCTCTCTCTCTCTCTCTCTCCCTCTCTCTGTCTCTTTTCTCTCTCTCTCTCTCTCTCTCTCTCTCTCTCTCTCCCTCCCTCTGTCTCTTTTCTCTCTCTCTCCTCCCTCCCTCTGTCTCTTTTCTCTCTCTCTCTCCCTCCCTCTGTCTCTTTTTCTCTCTCTCTCTCCCTCCCTCTGTCTCTTTTCTCTCTCTCCCTCCCTCTGTCTCTTTTCTCTCTCTCCCTCTCTCTATCTATTTTCTCTCTTTCTCCCTCCCTCTGTCTCTTTTCTCTCTCTCCTTCCCTCTGTCTCTTTTCTCTCTTTCTCCCTCCCTCTGTCTCTTTTTTCTCTCTCTCTCCCTCTGTCTCTTTTCTCTCTCTCTCCCTCATTTCTCTCCCCTCTTCTCTCTCCTTCCCTCTGTCTCTTTTTTCCTCCCTCCCTCTATCCTTTTCTCTCTCTCCCGTCAATTCTCTCCCCTCCCTCTGTCTCTCCGTCTCTCTCCCTCCCTTCCTCTTTCTCTCCCTCTCCCACTTTTCTTTCTCACATACACACACATACAAAAAAGGGCTGTCTATCTCAACTTGAAATAAATCATGCACGCATTGTTTCTAACATCACCTCATCAGGCAAAACGTGTCACAAAATGACTGACAAATGTCATCTGTCATAATAATTTTGTTGAAATCGGCCTGGAAGCCACCAATATGTATAAACACCTTGTCCAGCTAGGAGTTGCCAGTTTGGAGTTGTCATTTTGCCCGGGTCAGACTTGACTGGCAATTTCTCCTACTGCCTGGCCACAATAAGCGGTTTAGACGTCACATTTCCGTCAATGTTTGCGCTGAATTTCGTGTCAACAAGACCATAAGTAGCTGTCTTACTTACTATCACACTCTGCATCGCGTTATGTAAACTAACATTTACCAGGGCTGTCTAGAGGATTCATTTAAACGACCGCCCATGTTATACTTGTCAATATTTCCCCAGATACTGGAGATTAAATGTTTCAAAAAACGAACTGACATTTTGTAAATGACAAAAAAGACTGAAAATAACTGTAATGTACATATTTAAGATGAGTGTAACTGTAGCGTACATAGATAAGTAATAATAGTGTACATATTTAAGATGACTGTCGTTAATGTGTACATGTAGAAGTTATTGTCTATCATCATCATCATCATCATCATCATCATGTGCCATGCCGGCTGGCGTTGGCTCTTATGCTTCTCCAGAGTACACGATCCTTCATGTAGGCCATCAGCTCAGTTTGTGATCTCCTCTCACATCATCCCGTCAGACTGTCCAGTATCATTTCTCTTGGTCTTCCTCTTGATCTTCTTCCTTCTATTTTTCCTGTTGTTTTAATATTTTCAATGCCCCCTCTTTTCATTGCATGTCCTATGAAAGTACATTGTCTCTCTCTTATCTTTTTGACAAGATTTTTTATCTCTCCAGCTCTTCTCGTACATTCTTCATTAGTTATTTTTGCTGTCCAGGGAATTTGCAACATTCTTCTAATAAAACACATTTCTGCTGCTTCCAATGATTTTTGTGCAGACTTGCCAATTGTCCATGATTCACTTCCATATAACAAGATAGGTTCAATATAGCATTTTAGGACTCGTTTTCTAACATTCATTGATAAGGATGTGTTGGGTAATATTTCTCATTCTCTGAAATGCAGTCTTTGCTTGGCCTATTCTGTTCCTAATTTCTTTTCTGCATTTCCCATCTGAAGTTATTACTGCTCCAAGGTATTTGAATTTCTGCACCTGCTTTAGAATAGTTCCATTATACTGCATGCTGGTGGATTCTGTTTCTTAGATATAACCATAGTTTCTGTCTTTTTGATGTTTAAAGTAAGGCCTTTCTGTTTACTTCCTTTAACGACTTTATCCAAGAGATTTTGGTTCTGTGATGATCGTTCTTAGAATATTCTCGCTGTACAGAGAAAAAAGGTCTGGAGATACAACACATCTTTGTCGCACCCCTTGTTTTATAGGTTGATATTTTCCAATTCTATTTTCAACTGGAATTGCTGCTTCTTGCTGCCAGTATAGATGTTTTACAATCCTCAGGTCTTTGCCGTCTATATTGATGTCTTCAAGCATTTTAATAATTTCATCATGCTTCACCTTGTCGAATGCCTTGGTCTAATCAATGAAGCATATCGTCCATGTGTTATTTAATAAAGGTACTTCATCGGTGATAACTAGGAGTGATTAACATACGCACATACAAATTGATAACAGAGACACACTGATAATACATACCCAAACTAGCACACTGATAATACACAATAATAGCACTAACGTAGATAGCACACACACTGATAACAGACACTGATAATACAGATATGCTGATAACATGCACTTATTCTACACACTGATAAAAACACACATTGATAACAGACACTGATAATACAGATATGCTGATAACATGCACTTATTCTACACACTGATAAAAATACACACTGATAACACGCACACTAATAACACACACACACTAATAACATACACTGATAACATAAATACACTCTAAAATACACATATTGACAACATAAACACTGACAACACTCACAATGATAACACACACAGTGATAACACATACAACAACAAGTATATAAGTCTTATGTCTCCAGGGGAAAATAAAAGGTCTGTATAAGAAATATTTAGCAGACAAACTTGAGCAGA
>CM019721.1:53318212-53588794 GCA_009760885.1 Achatina immaculata | reverse complement strand
CTTGTTATTATTCTTAGTTCATTTTTGTTCTTCACATTTTGCTTCCTTAATTTTGCCTTATATATTTCGATTTATTGTTATAATGCTTGATGAATAATAAGTCAAATAATGAGTGTAGGTGTTTACTATATGTAGCGTGAACAGAACAGAAAACAAAGCAGTACTTGATTGACATTAAAAGATAATTATTTATTTTTTATAAAGACCCAAGGACCAGATAGTTATTTGGCCTTGTTAAGACATAAATACAGTAATCAAAACGATACTTGAAAAAAAAATGTTGAAGGAAAAAAAAGAACATGAAGTGGAAAACATCAAAGACTTGTGTGATTTAGATGTGCAGGGTACATAGGGAAACAAGAGACAGAACAAGTTACAGACCTAACGTAACAAGCTTTCCCTAGAGAGACAGGCAAATGATGATGATGACGATAGCAATGAATTGTTAGTGCTCTGTCAAGTAGAAACTTTATACAAGGTTATTCATAAGTCTGTGAAACATTTCAAAAACTCGCAACAAATAAACTACGTAACGGATCATGATTATTCTTACGCCAAGAGAGGTATGCCGTCTGTGCACAGCTCCTTGGCAGGGACGTCCAGGACCAAGCGAAGAAGAAACTGTGAATCATGTTAGAGAAGCTTACCAGCGAAGCCTGCGCCTTCATCCCGGAATTTCGCAAACCAATTCTTGATACTGTTGAAAACAAGAGCTGCCTTCTGGAATTCCGCTCGAAATCGTCGCTGCACAGTCACAACGGACGAGGTTCTTAAGTATTATAAAACATAAAATGTGTGCTCACAGTTCACTGGGCGCCATATTTGCTACTGCTGCCTCCTAGCGGCAAACCACGGGAGCTCTGCGCGCGTGCTTTATTTAAAAGAAAATACCCGAAGCGTTACTCTCTCTCTCTCTCTCTCTCTCTCTCTCTCTGCGTAAGAATAATCATGATCCATTGTGTAGTTTATGTGTTTCGAATTTTTTGACATGTTTCACGGAGTTATTAGTAACCTTGTATGTGTAATCCCTTTGATGTGCACACAAAAGATATGTATTTTCTTGATAATCACGATCTCTTATATAATGCTATGGTTTCCACGAGACCACGATTTGAGGAACACTGAGCTACACTTACAACAGCGACAGAATTCTGCGTCGCTGATGTAGTAACTGCTGTAGTTGTTGTTGTTGCTGTCGTTGTTGCTTTTGTTGTCGTTGTTGGACATTGCTGAGAACAGGAAAATAGAGAACAACTGCTTATACAAAACAAAGTCTAAGAATATTTCTCAAACGACACAGTGACACGGGGAAGAATAACTTGATCAGAGGTTTTCAAACTACACAGTAGCACAGAGAAGAATGACCTGATCAGAGGTTTTCAAACTACAGGTCGTCATTCTCTGGCTGTACTTAAATCTTTTGATGATAGTAGAATTTGTATGGGAAACGTTTTATTTTAATTATGCTTTATGTTATAATGTCGTTAGATCTTGGAATCATCTTGTTCCATGTCTGCTCTAAAGATTTTTACAACTGTTCCCTAGCGAGCTGTGATGCTGTTTGTCCGTCTTTTGACTTCTTCTTCTTCTTCATCTTCATCTTCATCATCATCATCATCTTCTTCTTCTTCTTCTCACTCATTCAACAGCAGAAGTAGTTGTCCAGGCGAGGCTACCGAATCTTTACATCGCTGACACAACGCAAACGTAAAGCACCTCACATCTTGGACAGACGACAGCATCACCTGAGAGATACGCTCTGACGGAAACATCAGGTTCTGAGCAGCCACAGCAGTACAACATGTAATGGGATCAACACGTCTTCGATAAGTCAGTATGAATTTAATGGTGGAACATGATGATGATGACGTATCCTATGATGGCAGATGACGATAATAGCTTCACATATCTCAAAATACTGGTGGAACAATAAGGAGCACAAAAAAAAAACTTGCCGAGGGTAACAAGAGCAGATGGTTCCACCACAAACAGCAAGATCATAGAAACAGTGTCTGTATATCTCTTGAATAACAGATACGCCATAACGAATCACAAACATTGCTTTCCTTGCGTGAGAGTCAAGGCCAGACTGTAACTAACTCAAAACCTGTCATTCAAATATAACCCCCCCCCCCCAAAAAAAAAAAAAAAAAAAACCAAACTTTCCCCTACAACTCCCGTGCGCCAGGAGAAACACTCACTTGAAAAAGTGAATCTAGAAACATCTTCACTCTTAGCCACGGTAACCTATCTTTAAAAAAAGGGAATTAACCCTCTACGTCTGAGTAGGAGATGAATCACCCCTTAGAAATACATTGTTACACAGTGCACAAATTATGTAAGCTCTGTAATTGTAAAACAAAAGGGTTAAGAATCACTGGTCTGTATCTAGAGGCTGTCCTGTCATACGTCACCCATGCTGTTTTGCATACGTCACTCAGTCTGTTTTGCCTACGTCATTCAGGCTGTTCTGTCATACGTCACCCAGGCCATAATTCGTCACCCAGGTTGTTCTGCCATACGCCAGTCAGTCTGTTCTGCCATACGCCACCCAGGCTGTCTATCATTCGTTATCCAGGCTGTTCTGCCATACACCACCCAGGCTGTCTATCATTCGTCACCCAGGCTGTTCTGCCATATGTTACTCATGCTGTCATAGCATACGTCACTCTTTGGACACATGGAAGTAGAAAAGTTTATCCACATTTATATTCACGTCTGTGTGTGTGTGTGTGTGTATGAGAGAGAGAGAGAGAGAATATATGTAAAAAATTATTATGATAAAGTTTCGCAGGTTTACAAAGCTGGAGAGAAGAACTAAAAACAACTTACAATTCCTCTGACGAAGACGAAGGCACTGTTTGACCGTAGAGGCCCCGGGTACTGGCCCTATGTAGGAACATACAGACAGACAGAGAAAGAGACATACGTCAATAATGTCACATCAAGCGTGGAACGCAAGATCATTAACATAATTATTTGTATTATTATTTCGGATATCTTCACAATGTTTTCTGACATATAGATAGATCAGTGATTCTCAAACTTTTTGCGCACGGCACAATTGATAGTGATTTCTCACGATACACAAAGGTACGACTTGACAACATCGCGGGAGAATTGGTCTAAGCAAGGGCTTTGCCAAACATTTGCTTGGAGGCTTGTAATCTTAACGTCATTTTATTCATAGTCTGGCAAGTTTCTGAGCTCGATAGTTTGCCTGACACCTGTTAGATGTTGTTTTGTCTTTATTTTCCTTTTTAAGCAAAATTTTTCACGCGCATACAAAACAAGAAACGCGAGAGACTTCTCTCAAATCAACTGGAAATATGATTCTATCTGTCTGACTGCCTGCATGCCTGCCTGCCTATCTTTCTATCTGTCTGTCTGTTTGTCTGTCTGAGTGACTGCCTGCATGCCTGTCTGCCTATCTGTCTATCTGTCTGCAATTCCACCACGAACTAAATTTTTGTGTATGAGAAGACAAGCTTACGTTTTTCACTGACAACTGAAATCTTTTACTGTAAAGATCTGGAAAATAAATACGAGAGTGTCTCAGGAACTGAAAATGTTGGGACTCCTCCTTTTTTTCAACATTAATAGTGGAGGAAACTAGTTTATTATTTTTACCAAGCAACGTCTCTAAAGTTTGGCTGCACACCTAGCAAATCTCGCTACCCACCTAGCAAATCTCGCTACCCACCTAGCAAATCTCGCTACCCATCTAGCAAATCTTGCTACCCACCTAGCAAATCTCGCGGCACACTTAGCAAGTCTCTCGGGACACCTATCAAATCTCCCTGCCCATCTAGAAAATCTCGCAGCACACCTAGAGAAAATCTCTCTACCAACCTAGCAAATCTCGCGGCACATCTATCAAATCTCGCTACCAACCTGGCAAATCTCGCTGCCCACATAGCAAATCTCGCTGCCCACATAGCAAATCTCGCGGCACACCTAGCATATCTCCCGGCACATCTAGAAAATCTCGGAACCCATGTAGCAAATTTCCGTGGACACCAATGTGCCGCCCCACACCATTTGAGAACCACTGAGATAAAGTAAATGGGAGTCATTCAGGCAGACAGACATAAACAAACCAACAGACAGACAGGCAGACAGACGGATACACAGACTAGGAGACGTTTAGTAGATAAACAGGCAGACATACAAATAGACAAACAGAAAGTCGGATGGATTGATAGACTGGAAGGCGGACAGACAGACAAACAGACAGAAATACAAACATAGATAGATAGATAGATAGATAGATAGATAGATAGATAGATAGATAGATAGATAGATAGATAGTACCTGATCTGCCGCGGTCACTGTCACACTGCTATATTCCCCAGGTCGTATTGGCGATGTAAGGATCACCTCCCCCGTAGACGCCACAGTGCAGTATTGTGAAGACTGACTGATAAAGTAGACCACATTGTTGCCCTGGAAAGAGCTGTCTGCGTCGGTGTAGCTCAGCTTACCTATGCTATTGCCTTTCATGAGAACAAGTAACACGAATAATTGGTTGGAGATAATGTTTATACTTCTCCATCACCACGATCATTATTGTAATTACTACTAATGTTGATGTTGATGATGAGACCACTACTTCTACTTCTATTATTGTTATTATAACTACTATTACTTCTACTAATACTTCTAGTACTATTCTTACTACTATTACTGCTTTTGCTGCAAGTGATGTTACTACTACTACAACTACATCTAGTAATGTTACTACTGCTACTGCAGCTGTTATCTTTTGTATAACTACCGATAACATAACTGTTGGTACTACTTCTACCACTAAAACCAGTACTGTTGCTGCGATTTTGCTACAGCTGTTACAATTGCCATTACTGAAATTACACTTGTTATTATTGTTATTACTACAGCCAACATGTTCTCACTACTGTTATGACTCCAACTACTGTCTCTTCTTCAGCATAAAACCATCAACAACGGTTACTTCACAAAACTCATCATCATCCATCTATCACCTGACACTACTCACCAGCCGGGGTACACTCAGGCACGTCAAATGACCTGGCTGCTTGACTGATATTCGGGGCGTTATCATTGGCGTCCAGGACGGTAACAGTTAACACACTTCTCGCTGTTAACCCACCCTTGTCTGTTACCTGGATTGTTAACGTAACTGTTTCTTGAGGCTTTTTCCTGGCGTCCAAGTCGTATTCACCAACAGACATTATGGCTCCTGTGGAGAAAGTAGCCCAGGAATTTTTTTAACGAAAGGAAAAAAAAAGAAATTAGCATGTGTTTTATCGCCATTCTGTTAAATGAAGAACTTATCAAAGTTAGCAAACGAATGGCTCCTTTTTTTAACGGAAAAGAACACGCCAAGATCTCGAGACTCTGCACTGGCCAAAAAAGACTGAAATATCACATGTATAACACGCGGAAGATGGACGCAGCAGGCACAGGTATCACATGTATAACACGATGGACACAGCAGACACAGATATCACATTATAACACGCTGAAGATGGACACAGCAGACACAGATATCACATGTATAACACGCAGAAGATGGACGCAGCAGACACAGATATCACAGGTATAACACGATGGACACAGCAGACACAGATATCACATGTATAACACGCTGAAGATGGACACAGCAGACACATATATCACATGTATAACACGCTGAAGATGGACGCAGCAGACAACATATATCACATGTATAACACGCTTAAGATGGACACAACGGATAGAAATATCACATGTATAACACGCAGAAGACACAACTGATGAGTGGACCTATGGCCATGAACAATGACAGCACTGCCTTGATCTTGGGATCAAAGAAGACACGCACGGGCCGTCACCAATACAAATCCAGGCCAAGATGTAGGGCGATAACGTCAGTATAATAGAGGCATAATAAGGGCATCCACTTGAAGTCCGAGAATAATCAAAGAATAAGTAAAGCTTCTGTGGAAGTTTGAGATCATCACAAACTAATGAGAACCACACGGAGAAGATAATCGAAGCTATCGGCAGTAACCAAGAGAAGACAAGTTCCAGGACCTGACAATCACTGGAAAACTCAGCGGGACAAGAAAGAATAGGGAGGCTGAGAGAAAAGATGATTGATGAAAGGGCAGGGGGGAACGGTTAGAAAATTGGCTGGAACACCAAGAACTTGCACAAAATGAAAAAAAAAGCATGATCATCAGCGTCTGCCTGCACTGCCCGTAATGAGTGACTCAGTAATGTTTGTAGGAAATGAACTTGTGGTTCAGCAGTCTCTTCCACTGTTCATCATCATCATCATCATCATCACCATCATCATCATCATCATCATCATCATCGATACAAATGGTTGGCAGTAACAAATCTCCAGTTCCCTCGCTCTCTTGCCTTGATGGTGCCACTCAGCCAGGCTGTATCTTGTCCATTCACGTATGTTATCTTCCCATCTACATCTCTGTCTTCCTCTGGGTCTTTTTCCTTCCACCTTTTCTTCTAGTATGGTCTTTAGTATGTTGTTATGTCTTCTAATGTGGTTAAAGTATTTTGTTTCCTTCATTCTTCCACTGTTAAATGTGTTTTATTGTTCCATTCCATTGGCTTAGGTTTTCTCTTTTTGTGTTTAAAGAATTAACTAAAATCTTGTATAGACGTGAACTTCAAGAATGGAAAAACGTCTACTGCGATCATTCTCATCAGACCTGATCCACATAGTTCGTCATAACCACTAGAACATCAACAGAAGAAATGAGCAGGTCACCTGCCTGCACTCTGAAGACAAACGTCCTAAAGATACAAAACATCCTGGCATTTGTGTCCAAGAAAATGCAATTCATACCCTTTTCTGGAGTCTAGCAAGAACTTTACATCCTGGAAAAATCTTCACAAAGCGAAATTAGTGTAAGAATTTTACATCCTGGAAGAATCTTCACAAAGCGAAATTACTGCAGGTATTTTTATAACTCTGCTGAGTTGAGACACATTGGGAATGTCTTTTAGTCTCCATTATTTTCCATGTTGTGGTGACTTAGTGAAGGTGATGTGGTGTGTATCAAGACGTAAAGGTGATGTGACGAGTATCATGTAGTAAAGGTAATGTGACGAGTATCATGTAGTAAAGGTGATGTGGTGAGGTATAAGGCTTCTAGGAAATTCGTTGAGCTCTGTACAGTTTGCCTGTCTTTCTCTTCACTTCAAACTAACCCCTTCATCTGTGACTCATTTTCAGCCCTCGACGTTTCTTCTATCACTTTTGATCCACCCAAAAGAAAACAATTTTCTATACAAAAAAGCCAATATTTCGCCACAGACATTAATCAATGGGAAAAAGTTCTCTCGAAAAAATATTCTATTCTAGTTCATTTTCATTAACTTGATTATGTTTCGCTGTTCATTTATTTTATTTCATTATCTTCTGTTGTTCCTCTTTTTTTTTTAAAAAAAAAACCTTTGTATAAAACCGCATCAGTCTTTTCCTCTCATTTAAGTCAAATAATTTAAGTTTTACCTGGTCTTTCGGACACTCATCTCTTATCTGTGTCAGAGTCTCTTTCTTATCTGTGTCAGTCTCTTACCTGTGTCAGAGTCTCTTATCTGTGTCAGTCTCTTACCTGTGTCAGAGTCTCTTACCTTTGGCAGAGTATCTTACCTGTTTCAGAGTCTCCTACCTGTGGCAAAGTCTCTTACCTGTGGCAGAGTCTCTTACCTGTGGCAGAGTCTATGGTAAAAACTGACTGAGTATTGTTGATACTGAACACGGCATAATCGTTGATGTCTGGATCTGTTACTTTCCACGGTGGGGCAAATGATATCTATAGATGGATAATGATCTTTGTGTTACTGCTTGCTGGGACTGATAAACAGTGAAAGATACATGATAAACAATGAAAGATACATGATAAACAGTGAAAGCGTAGATGATAACCGGTGAAAGATACATGATAAACAGCGAATAAGTAGATGATAAATAGTGAAAGACAGATAATTAAAAAGTGAAATAAAATGATGAAAAAGTGAAATATTGACGATAAAGAGTGAAAATAAATACATGATAAACAGTGAAAGATTGATAATAAACCATGAAAGACGGCTGATAATCGTTAAAAGATCGATAATAAAGAGTGAAGAATTAATGATGAACCAAGAAAGGCAGATAAAAATTATAGAGAATGATACCTAAAACAATGGCTTGGAACAAAAATACTTTATCTTTTGGTGTCCATCCATCCATCCATCCATCCATCCATCCATCCATCCATCCATCCATCCATCCATCCATCCATCCATCCATTGTCTCGTCCTTCAGTCTCTCTATCCCATCTATCCATCACTTCCTTTATTCCCACATCCGTGCACCTGTCTGTCTGTCACCCTGTCTGCCTGTCTGTATTTTCTGTCCATGTGTCAGCCATGCACCCGACCACATTCCTTCTTCACTCAGTATGAAGACCCCTATAAATATTTCGGCACCTACAAGGCCTTCATACACCGTGACAGCCCAAGATGGTGGCTCCAAAATCGGAGGCTCATTAACGTCCACAACTTCCAAGTAGAGAGTCCTCAAACCGCTGGAGCATCCCTCCTTGTCTGTGGCTCTGACTGTGAGAGTTAGCGTATTCCGTCCAGCTACTGGATTCTCGTAGTCCAGATTCAACAAGAGCGTAATGTCCGCTTGGGAAGGACCTTAAGACAGATACACTTTATGATGAAAAAAAAAACCCACATAGATGATAAAAACAAGGTGAGCACTAACAAGAATAGAAATTTAACATTCTAAATGGTTCATGAAAGAAATACAAGTATACTTGTTTTTATAATTATTTTTTTTTTCCTTAGAGTTTTTACCTGGACCCTTAACAAAACAGATGAGAAACACATAAAGATCTTTTAATATAAATCCTACAGAAGAGTCCTTCAAATATCATGGACACACACACACACACAAACAACAACAAATATATCCATACTACAAGAACTTAATATTGAAGAAGGTTGGCTAGCAAGGAAGATTAAACAGAGAAAACTTGATAATTTGGATACATTAAACGTCACGATAATCTAGAGAAGACAGTCTTGGAAAGGTACATAATGGGAAAAAGAAAGAGAGGAAGACCAAGGCGAAGATGGCTGCAAGACATCGTTGATGATCTGCAAATGGACGCATCAGCAGCAGGCCATCTTGCTTACAACCGAGAGGCCTACAGGAAAGCTGTTAGGCAGGCAAAGTTCCGCAAGGGACATGCAAATGACAGACTGCCCGAGGGATTTTATTTTGCTGTATTTGTCGAAATTTACAAGATTTCCTTTCGTGTCCTCAGTATTATTATTATATCTTCTGTTCGAATTGTTCTGCGTGGCATTCATACAATAAAGTAACAGAACACACAATCGAGACAAAGGACTTTTAGACGTGAGGGGAGGAAAAATCACAGGAGAATTACCTGGGACTTGAACCCCGGACTACGAGAGGAAGGAGCAGCTGTCTAGCCAGGAGAGAACAGCGCACTGACGAACTTGGCTATCTAGCATCTCTCCCCTTCAGAGAAAAAGGTGTATGATAGCTAAGCCATCAATGCCTGTCTGACCGAAACTCATGGCACCAGGAACGAAAACAAGGCCATGACACAGAAAGTTCGTCGCCTAGAATCATTCTCCCCCAGGTACAACTTGTGGTATTTTAAGCTCTTTAAATTCTTCCACTGCTTACAAAGCAACACGAATCTTTTTTTTTTGGACACATTGGAGTACAACAAAGAATGATGAACAACAATTGCAGGTCTTTGAGAGCAAGATCTGTAGAAGAATCTTTTGGACTCATAAAGGATACCAACAGTGGGGAATGGAGAGCTAGAAAGAACACTAAACTGAACAGCTTATTTAAATCACAACAGATTATAAACCTCCTGAAACTGAGCAGACTACGGTGGCTGGGGGACAAATGAAAATGATTTATGCACAGGAGATGAGGGAAACAAGACCAAGAGGTAGACCAAGCCAGAGATGGAAAGACAACATAGAAGAGGATATACTGGAAATTTGTGTCGCCAAATGGTGAAAGAAGACTAGGAATAGAGAGGAAAGGAATCGAACTGTATCTGCAGCACTTGAGCCTTAATGCCTCGGAAAGCTGAAGAAGAAGAAGAAGAAGAAGAAGAAGAAGAAGAAGAAAAAGAAAAAGAAGAAGAAGAAGGCTGCTTACTGCGCATGTCCCACACCCAGCACGAAGGCTTTTTTGTTTGTGGAAGGGCTTTTGAATGCAACCTTTATCATGTGAAACCTACCTGACGTGGCAATGCAGCCTTTATCATGTGAAACCTACCTGACGTTGCAATGCAGCCTTTATCATGTGAAACCTACCTGACGTGGCAATGCAGCCTTTATCATGTGAAACCTACCTGACGTGGCAATGCAGCCTTTATCATGTGAAACCTACCTGACGTGGCAATGCAGCCTTTATCATGTGAAACCTACCTGACGTGGCAATGCAGCCTTTATCATGTGAAACCTACCTGACGTGGCAATGCTAAAGTAAGCCCTGGCCTGGTTTGGTGCCGTAGTCAGCGCATAAACAACAGTACTAACATCCTCGTCCGTTATGCTGATGGTATAGATTGCTGCCGGAACTTTAGTATTCTCCTGCACTTGTATAGTTTCGTCCATGTTGATAATAAAAGGCGCATTGTTAATGTCTGGGGATGGAAGTATAAAAAGAAATAGCAGACATAGCTCCCGTTTATATTAGTCCGTCTATATTCGCATTTTTAACGTATCAGCGGCAAAGAATCCTACCACCGGCTTGCAGGGTCTGCCGCTGTTTAAGAATAGAATTAACCTAAGGGACCCCGTCCCGCCCAGCGAGTTACAACCCCTTTGGTCAGCTACTTCAAGATTGTCTCTCTCATTTAAGTGAGGAAGTGTCTACGGGTATGGAGGACGTTGACGTGCTTGGAATTTTCTCATAGTCCGCCATTAAAGAGAGCCTACCCGACACCTGAACTGCTGAATGCTGTGCCAGATGTGGTACCCGTATTACAGACCAAAAATAAAAACACTACACAAATGTCACCACGGTGTAAAAGATGCGTGATGTTTTGGTCACCTACACAGTTCAATGACTAATCTTGTTATGGTATGCTAAGGTTGTGGTCGCGGACGCATGGTCAGTCTAAGTATGGAAATTCTTAAACGTCAAGGAAACAGCAGGTTTAGATTCGTTTCAGGAATGAAAAATTCCAGGGAGGTGCGCAGTATATAAAGCTTCAACAGTATAAGATTCTTCAGTCACGGGTCCGTGCCGGAGCTGTTGGCTGCCCAGTGTGCGGGATCTCTTTGGTAAGCTAAAATGTTTTCGTGAGTGGAACAGTCGTCAGTCTAGTAAGTAACTTGTAAGTTGTTGTAAGAAAAAGAAGTATGGTTGCAAATAGCTGAGACCTCACCTGACTCACACTGACTCACGTGAGTAGATGTTTGTAGTATTTTTATGTGTCGTAGTTTCCACTTGTTAATACGGAATTATTGAGTATATCTTATCTTTTGTTGTACATGTAATTTGCAGCTTAGTATGGATAGAGGACATTAAATACGGATAACTGAATAAGACGGAAAGCAGAGAGAAAATAGCAATGTAGTATCAATAAATAATGGGCGTAAAGTCGAGAGAAAATAGCAATGCAGTATAAATAAATAAATAGATTGAGCGTAAAGTCGGGAAAATATGTACAAAAATATAATTACAAATAAGAAGATATAAAGAAGAGAGAATATGTACAAAAATATAATTACAAATAAGAAGATATAAAGAAGAGAGAATATGTACAAAAATATAGTTACACATAAGAAGATATAAAGAAGAGAGACTATATATAAAATATAATTACACATAAGAAGATATAACGAAGAGAGAATATGTACAGATATAAAGAAGAGAGACTATATATAAAATATAATTACACATAAGAAGATATAACGAAGAGAGAATATGTACAAAAATATAATTACAAATAAGAAGATATAAAGAGGACAGAATATGTACAAAAATATAATTACACATAAGAAGATATAAAGAAGAGAGAATATATACGATAATATAATTACACGTACGAAGATAAAAGAAGAGAAAATATGTACGAAGTACAAATAATTCAGAAGAAGACATAACACGACATAACACCGAGAGAGTAGTTACAGAAGCACAAATTATTTAAGTATACAATTATAGAGATGTGCGTGATTATATGTTCTTGAATGTGTGTATTAATGTGAACCTAGTACATTTAGTACAGACCTCTTACTTTGAGAGATTAATTCGTATCTCTCTCTCTGAACCTTAAGTGCCCAGGGCACATGGGGCTTCCGCAAGGGTTTTCCACAAATGCCTGTCCTTCGCCTTTTTTTCTGCTCTTGCCCAAGTGAGCCCTCTATTGCTCAACATCCTTTCTGTTGTTCTTCTCCATGTCTCTTTTGGTCTACCCTTACTTCTGCTCAATTCGTGTATACGCGTATATAATTCCCGGACGCGACAAAAGAATATGAAACCGAAGGTGACAAAAGAGAGGACAAACCGGCTCTACAAAACTGGACATGAGGTGTAAATAGATATCATATTCCTGGAGGTGACACAAGAGTGCAGAGCCGAATTATGACAAAAGAAACGGGCATACTGGCCATACAAAACAGATTCTGGGACTAGTACATTGGGTACTGACCTACTTTTACGAGACATGAAATTGAAACAAGTGTCCTGTGTGGAGCATTGGGTGGATAACCACACATACAAGACGAGTGTACCAGAGTGGATGGAAAAATATTAAACTAACGCTGCATGTAAATAGTTTTGTATTTTGGATTCTTTATTACATATATATATATATACACACTCACTACCAAAATTAGCACTAAGATGGACACCACAGGGGAACAGAAGTAAGGGTAGACCAAAAAAGACATGGAGAAGAACAACAGAAAGGATGTTGAGCAATAGAGGGCTCACCTGGGCAAGAGCGGAAAGAAAGGCAAAGGACAGGCATTTGTGGAAAACCCTTGCGGAAGCCCCATGTGCCCTGGGCACTTAAGGTTCAGATATATATATATATATATATATATATATATATATATTGTTGATATGAGGAACTTTTAACCATGTTCATTGCATGCTCATTATAATGTTATTTCTTGAGTCATTGATTTCGTTGTGTTGTATTGAGGTTATTACATATAAAAATGTATTGCATTTATGATGTGTACACCGCCTAGAGGAGCTGCTTATAGACTAAGGAGTGGGAATGAGAGTGGGAGTGAGATTGGGAATGAAGTGGGAATGAGAGTGGGAGTTGGTTAAGGGACAGGACAAGCCTGGGTTGACAGCAAGTATGGGATGGGAAGATGAAGCAGAGGGGAGAAGTATTAATTATAAGGTAGACAGAGGTGTACGGTGCAGTTTTATAAAGTGAGGGAGGGAGTGAGTAAGGTGAGAAAAAAACGAATAGAAAATATGAGAATATATAAATGTTTTCTACTTGGAGGAAGACACATTCAGATAAGTTCTTCGTATTTTTGTCTTGTTGTGCATGTATCCTAGAATAAGGTTCACGCCGAAATATCGGATGTTGTATGTTTTTCGTTTATACATTCTCATACTTTCTATTCGTTTTTTTTCTCACCTTACTCACTCCCTCCCTCATTTTGTAAAACTACACCATACACTTCTATTTACCTTTTTTATTTAAACCAGTTTTACAGCAGTCGTCATCCCTTTTATCTATTAATTATGAGAGGAAGTATTAAGTAAGAGAGGCAAGACGTATTAATTATGAGAGAAGTATTAATTATGAGAGGAAAGAAGAATTAATTATGAGAGGAGAGAAGAAATATTAATTATGGGAGGAGAGAAGAATTAATTATAGGAGGAGAGAAGAAGTATTAATTATGGGAGGAGAGAAGAAGTATTAATTATGGGAGGAGAGAAGAAGTATTAATTATGGGAGGAGAGATGAAGTATTAATTATAGGAGGAGAGAAGAAGTATTAATTATGGGAGGAGAGATGAAGTATTAATTATAGGAGGAGAGAAGAAGTATTAATTATAGGAGGAGAGTAGAAGTATTAATTATGGGAGGAGAATAGAAGTACTTATTATGGGAGGAGAGAAGAAGTATTAATTACGGGAGGAGAGTATAAATATTAATTATGGGAGGAGAGTAGAAGTATTAATTACGGGAGGTGCCCAAGAAGGAGACAGCCTCAGAGGAACGAGTACTAATTATATAAGTTTTATCGTACTCACGTACATTAAGATAAATCAAACAGGAGAAAATAATAAAGAATGAGTATCGTACCACCACAGTACATTAAGATAACCCAATGAGATAAAGAGAGAGAGAGAGAGAGAGAGAGAAGAGAGAAATTAAGTAATAGAAGTATAATAAATAACTCACACCCAACCATGCTCAAATATGTACTAACCAGTAGATCGCAGACCAAAATAGTAGAAAGTATTCAAATACACAACCAATAACGAACTACTCACATTTTAAGAAACACATAATAAGAAATACAAATAGATATAAATCGAACGTCAATGTATATAAATATATAAATAGCTGAACAAAGATAAAGAACCAATTTTAAATTTAAATTACTACAACGGCCTACTTACAGATAATATTATGATTCGTCTTGGCATTACATCCTATCGATCAGCTAATTAAACAGATCTTTTTTATAACAGGAACTTTTTTTTAATAACAGGGAGGTCCATTATTGTGTGTGGTCCCCCCCCCCCCCCATGAAAGTCTATAATTTTAACTCTTAACTTACCAAACTTTGACCTGTGAACATATTTTGTAACAGAAAACTTCGACGATGTCTTATCGTCATCTGACAAGAAAAAAACTGCCTAAAATAATGATTTTTAACATTTGGGCACTTACAAATTACGGCCTTCTAAATGGTACAAAACTGTATGACTATAGGTGTTCGTTTTTAAATTTTATTTTAAAAATCCGTTTAAACTTCAAACGGTAGATAAAGGGTTAAAATTTGCTTTCTCATTCCAGCCGTTACTATGGCTGCTGTTTGCTTAGTTTTGTTTCTCGCTGTCATGTGATACTTCTGCAGTAACGAGTGACTCTGCTGAATGTTGGAAGTGAATGCGGAAAAATAAGATGTCAGTGCTAGAGTTACGGCGCGCTTAACGGGATCAGCGGACCCAGAACTGCTCAAGACCCTGTGCCACGTCTTCGTTATCCCAGGTTAAAAAGCTCCGCCTGGTCACATAGGGAAGGATGGGTATGGTCTGCTTGGTGGTGGACTATTATAAGAAGTCTGCCTTTAAGATCACTTCAGGCCTTCACTCCAGTCACCATAATCCGCTCTCAGTCCGATACAATAATTTTACTTCGACATCTCCACGGCTTCAGCTGCTGAGAACAACATGCAGGAGATAGAACAGCAAACAGCAACAATAGAAATTAATAAAAATCCACCAACCAGCTACTTTGTCCAGCGGTAAAAGTAATAAAGTACAGTAACTAGTTACTTTATCCAGTATTATGAGGTCATTAAGTCATTAGAACTTTTTTTTGTTCTGTAATGTAAATTTCCGTGTCACAGGAGAGAGTACATGGAGAGTACATGAAGAGTACATGGGAGAGAGTACATGGGAGAGAGTACACGAGAGAGAGTACATGGGAGAGGTATACACAACTTACCATCGAAGTTTACATTTACGACCATTGGGCCGACTTGGCTGTTGATGCTGTCGCTGATGTACACCTCGAAAGTGACAGCTGCGCTACACTGTCGGGACAGGTCATTAGTGGCTCGTATCACGCCATCAACTAACAAGAATAAGAAAACCGGAGATCAAAATTTAAAAACAAAATAGAAAAACTGAGAATATAATCAAGAATATAGAATAATAACAGCTATTTATATTTGTCTCTTAAAGAAAGGACTGCCATGGGAGACAGAAAAGAAGATGACACAGGAAGGCATAAATGGAAATCTCTTGCTACTATCAGACCTATGTGTCATGGGCACTGATAGGACAGGAGGGAGGGAGAGAGAGGAGAGAGAGAGGGAGAGAGAGGTAGAGGGAGAGAGAGAAGAAGAGAGAGGGAGAGAGAGAGAGGGAGGGAGAGATAGGGAGAGAGAGAGGGAGAGAGATAGAGGGAGAGAGAAAGAGGGAGAGAGAGGGAGAGAGAGGGAGAGAGAAAGAGGGAGAGAGAGAGGAGAGAGAGATAGAGGGAGAGAGAGGGAGAGAGAGAGGGAGGGAGAGAGAGAGAGGGAGAGATATGGAGAGAGAGAGGGAAGGAGAGAGAGGGAGAGAGAGAGGGGGAGGGAGATTTGCCTTTAAACTAAGACCCTGTCCTATGACTCCACTTGTGTCCCCAGTAACAGGCCTAGCCTGGATAAGGCAGCAAAGCTCGCCAAAGAACTCACGGCGGTGGAATATGTCAAAGCAGCACTGCTCATCCCCTGCTTCTTAGCTCCTCCCAAGCCGGAAAATACCCCCCCCCCACGGTAATCCGATCCCAAGCCGACACGATGATATTTCTCGGCAACTTCACCGCATCGGCTACAAGGAACAGCAGCTCGGAGCTACAGGGACGTAGAAGGCAAGACAAACAACGTACAGTCCAGTAACTCTACAAATGGGCACCTTTTAAGTGATAATGTGGGACACGGGACTCCCCCCCCACCCCACCCCACCTTGTTTCCTGTGTTCTGTGGTAGCATTATCATTTGTCTGATGGGAGTGCTTCCAGTACAATGTGTACACAAAATCTGTTGTCTGATGGGAGTGCTTCCAGTACAATGTGTACTAAAATCTGTTGTTGGTTACCGAGGCAGACTGATATGTCGTGTAGACAACAAAGCAAGGCAGCACGCGAGCCGATACGTTCTCAGACAGATTTTTCTTTTGCCCTTCATTAATTCTACTGCCTCCCCCTGTACTGTTGAAGCAAACTGGGATGAGATGACGGAGGCTTTCAGTATCTCCTTACATGGCTCTTTTTTTTTTTTGAAACCCTCGTCTCTCACGCGGAGATCGGCATCCCGGTCACTCCAGTTATCTCAGTCACTCTAGTCGCCCCATTTACCCCAGTAACTCCAGTTATCTCAGTCACTCTAGTCGCCCCATTTACCCCAGTAACTCCAGTTATCTCAGTCACTCTAGTCGCCCCATTTACCCCAGTAACTCCAGTTATCTCAGTCACTCTAGTCGCCCCATTTACCCCAGTAACTCCAGTTATCTCAGTCACTCTAGTCGCCCCATTTACCCCAGTAACTCCAGTTATCTCAGTCACTCTAGTCATCTCAGTCACCCAGGTCAATCCAGTCACTCCAGTTACCCCACTCACCTCAGTCACTTCAGTCACTCCAGTCATTCCAGTTACCACAGTCACCCCAGTCACTCCAGTTACCACAGTCACCTCAGTCACTCCAGTTACCACAGTTACCTCAGTCACTCCAGTTACCACAGTCGCTCCAGTTACCACAGTCACTCCAGTTACCACAGTCACCTCAGTCACTCCAGTTACCACAGTCACTCCAATTACCACAGTCACCTCAGTCACTCCAGTTACCACAGTCACTCCAGTCACCACAGTCACTCCAGTTACCACAGTCACCTCAGTCACTCCAGTTACCACAGTCACTCCAGTTACCACAGTTACCCTAGTCACTCGTTACCCCAGTCACCTCAGTCACTCCAGTTACCACAGTCACCTCAGTCACTCCAGTTACCACAGTCACTCAGTCACCACAGTCACTCCAGTTACCACAGTCACCTCAGTCACTCCAGTTACCACAGTCACTCCAGTTACCACAGTCACTCCAGTTACCACAGTTACCCTAGTCACTCGTTACCCCATTCACCTCAGTCACTCCAGTTACCACAGTCACTCCAATCACTCCAGTTACCCTAGTCACTCCAGTTACCCTAGTCACTCCAGCTACCCCAGTCACCTCAGTTACTCCAGTTACCACAGCCACTCCAGTTACCCCAGCCACTCCAGTCACCGAAGTCACTCCAGTTACCCCAGTCACTCCAGTTACCCCAGTAGAAATGAGTGAAAATTATGGGCTGTTACTATCTTATTATGTAGCTCCTCCAGGAGGGAGGGAGAGAGAGGAGAGAGAGAGGGAGAGAGAGGGAGAGGGAGAGAGAGAGAGAGGAGAGAGAGAGAGAGAGAGAGGGAGGGAGAGAGAGGGAGAGAGAGAGGGAGAGAGATAGAGGGAGAGAAAGAGGGAGAGAGAGGGAGAGAGAGGGAGAGAGAAAGAGGGAGAGAGAGAGGAGAGAGAGATAGAGGGAGAGAGAGGGAGAGAGAGGGAGGGAGGGAGAGGGAGAGAGAGAGAGGGAGAGAGAGAGGGAGGGAGAGAGAGAGGGGGGGAGAGAGAGAGGGAGAGAGAGATTTGCCTTTAAACTAAGACCCTGTCCTATGACTCCACTTGTGTCCCCAGTAACAGGCCTAGCCTGGATAAGGCAGCAAAGCTCGCCAAAGAACTCACGGCGGTGGAATATGTCAAAGCAGCACTGCTCATCCCCTGCTTCTTAGCTCCTCCCAGAGCCTGAAAAATAACCCCCCCCCCCACGGTAATCTGATCCCAAGCCGACACGATGATATTTCTCGGCAACTTCACCGCATCGGCTACAAGGAACAGCAGCTCGGAGCTGCAGGGACGTAGAAGGCAAGACAAACAAAGTACAGTCCAGTAACTCTACGTAGAAGGCAAGACAGACAAAGTACAGTCCAGTAACTCTACAAATGGGCACCTTTTAAGTGATAATGTGGGCCACGGGACTCCCCCTCCCCACCCCACCTTGTTTCCTGTGTTCTGTGGTAGCATTATCATTTGTCTGATGGGAGTGCTTCCAGTACCATGTGTACACAAAATCTGTTGTCTGATGGGAGTGCTTCCAGTACAATGTGTACATAAAATCTGTTGTTGGTTACCGAGGCAGACTGATATGTCGTGTAGACAACAAAGCAAGGCAGCACGCGAGCCGATACGTTCTCAGAAAGATTTTTCTTGTGCCGTCATTAAATCTACTGCCTCCCTCTGTACTGTTGAAGCAAACTGGGATGAGATGACGGAGGCTTTCAGTATCTCCTTACATGGCTCTTTTTTTTTTTTGAAACCCTCGTCTCTCACGCGGAGATCGGCATCCCGGTCACTCCAGTTATCTCAGTCACTCTAGTCGCCCCATTTACCCCAGTAACTCCAGTTATCTCAGTCACTCTAGTCGCCCCATTTACCCCAGTAACTCCAGTTATCTCAGTCACTCTAGTCGCCCCATTTACCCCAGTAACTCCAGTTATCTCAGTCACTCTAGTCGCCCCATTTACCCCAGTAACTCCAGTTATCTCAGTCACTCTAGTCGCCCCATTTACCCCAGTAACTCCAGTTATCTCAGTCACTCTAGTCATCTCAGTCACCCAGGTCACTCCAGTCACTCCAGTTACCCCAGTCACCTCAGTCACTTCAGTCACTCCAGTCATTCCAGTTACCCCAGTCACTCCAGTCACTCCAGTTACCACAGTCACCTCAGTCACTCCAGTTACCACAGTCACCTCAGTCACTCCAGTTACTCAGTCACTCCAGTTACCACAGTCACTCCAGTTACCACAGTCACCTCAGTCACTCCAGTTACCCCAGTCACTCCAGTTACCACAGTCACCTCAGTCACTCCAGTTACCACAGACACCCCAGTCACTCCAGTTACCACAGTCACTCCAGTTACCACAGTCACCTCAGTCACTCCAGTTACCCCAGTCACTCCAGTTACCACAGTTACCCTAGTCACTCGTTACCCCAGTCACCTCAGTCACTCCAGTTACCACAGTCACCTCAGTCACTCCAGTTACCACAGTCACTCAGTCACCACAGTCACTCCAGTTACCACAGTCACCTCAGTCACTCCAGTTACCACAGTCACTCCAGTTACCACAGTCACTCCAGTTACCACAGTTACCCTAGTCACTCGTTACCCCATTCACCTCAGTCACTCCAGTTACCACAGTCACTCCAATCACTCCAGTTACCCTAGTCACTCCAGTTACCCTAGTCACTCCAGCTACCCCAGTCACCTCAGTTACTCCAGTTACCACAGCCACTCCAGTTACCCCAGCCACTCCAGTCACCGAAGTCACTCCAGTTACCCCAGTCACTCCAGTTACCCCAGTAGAAATGAGTGAAAATTATGGGCTGTTACTATCTTATTATGTAGCTCCTCCAGGAGCTGGGGAAGGGAAAGGCGGCCTGGCCTGACAACAACTAATGTCACCTTGTCCTGCACCGTTAGGTCAAGGGAAATACAGGTGATATGAGACTGAATTACTAATTTATGAAGAAACTTAATATGCGATATGAGACTGAATTAGTCATTTATGAAGAAACTTAATATGGGATATGTGACTGAAATATTAATTTATTAAGAAACTTAATATGCGACATGAGACTGAATTACTAATTTATTAAGAAACTTAATATGCGACATGAGACTGAATTACTAATTTATGAAGAAACTTAATATGCGATATGAGACTGAATTACTAATTTATGAAGAAACTTAATATGCGGCATGAGACTGAATTACTAATTTATGAAGAAACTTAATATGCGATATGAGACTGAATTACTAATTTATGAAGAAACTTAATATGCGACATGAGACTGAATTACTAATTTATGAAGAAACTTAATATGCGACATGAGGCTGAATTACTAATTTATGAAGAAACTTAATATGCGATATGAGACTGAATTACTAATTTATGAAGAAACTTAATATGCGATATGAGACTGAATTACTAATTTATGAAGAAACTTAATATGCGATATGAGACTGAATTACTAATTTATGAAGAAACTTAATATGCGATATGAGACTGAATTACTAATTTATGAAGAAACTTAATATGCGACATGAGACTGAATTACTAATTTATGAAGAAACTTAATATGCGACATGAGACTGAATTACTAATTTATGAAGAAACTTAATATGCGATATGAGGCTGAATTACTAATTTATGAAGAAACTTAATATGCGATATGAGGCTGAATTAGTAATTTATGAAGAAACGTAATATGCGATATGAGGCTGAATTAGTAATTTATGAAGAAACGTAATATGCGATATGAGCCTGAATTAGTAATTTATGAAGAAACGTAATATGCGATATGAGACTGAATTACTAATTTATGAAGAAACGTAATATGCGATATGAGACTAAATTACTAATTTATGAAGAAACGTAATATGCGATATGAGACTGAATTACTAATTTATGAAGAAACTTAATATGCGATATGCCACTGTAAAGCTCAACTTTGGCTGTTGAATTTGTTCCAAGAGTGCCGCTACGGCATATGGAAAAGTCAGATCTCAGCTGTGGTACACAGCAAGTTCTCTTCACAAACGTTGTCTCTTGAGACAACATCAAAGTTCTAACAACTTGTGAGACAACATCAAAGTTCTAACAACTTTTGAGACAACATCAAAGTTCTAACAACTTTTGAGACAATATCAAAGTTCTAACAACCTTTTGAGACAACATCAAAGTTCTAACAACCTTTTGAGACAACATCAAAGTTCTAACAACTTTTGAGACAACATTAAAGTTCTAACAACTTTTGAGACAACATTAAAGTTCTAACAACCTTTGAGACAACATCAAAGTTCTAACAACTTCTGAGACAACATCAAAGTTCTAACAACTTTTGAGACAACATCAAAATTCTAACAACTTTTGAGACAACATCAAAGTTCTAACAACTTTTGAGACAACATTAAAGTTCCAACAACCTTTCAAACAACATCAAAGTTCTAACAACTTTTGAGACAACATCAAAGTTCTAACAACTTTAGAGACAACATTAAAGTTAACATCTGAAAATGCGTTAACCGTCTCAAAAAAGAAAGAATACAAAGAAGATTTCTGCCACTGGTAGGCTAGGCAGAGCGTCGCTGGAAGGCGGAGGTGTCTCCTGTTCATCACAGCGAACCAGAAGCGACAGGCCTTGTCCTCTTCTCTTTTCTTTCACCCACTCTCTCATCTTCTGTCACCATCCATCCATCCTCCTCCTCCGTCTTCGTTGTTACCTGCTTATCCCGATGGCCGATCTTTTGGAACATTCACTGTCAAGGCTAATCATTATTCTATTCATTAGTTCAAACTGTACCGACCAACACCCAGAGTACAGGAACGTTTTTTGTAATCAAACAGCACTGTCGCCATGTTCTGTCTGGGAATGATGGTGGATGTTTTTAACTTTTACCATTTTCTTTTTCTGCTTTTTTGTTTTAAAAAATAAGTTTATTCTCCATTATTTCTGCTCATCTTTCTTCTTCTTCTTCTCCTCCTTATCATTCACAGTCTTCTCATCATCATCATCATCATCATCATCATCTTCTTCTTCTTCTTCTTCTTCCGTTATTTTCTTACAATGAGAATTTACACTAAGTGTATCTGGAATATTGAATCTATGAATGAGCATTATCGCAATCGAGGCACACCCGTACTTGTTCTCCTCTCTGTTTTAGCAACCATCGAAGAGTATGAACGATAACTCCACCAGCCATAATTTGTAGCCACCGTTTAGTTATCCCAAACCACCTGCACCATGGCAGAAAGCAGGTGAATTAGCACAGTGGTCTTCTCAAAGTCCTGGAATGGATCTTAGAATGCAGAATTCTGGCCAGACCACACGGCATGAGAACCGCTGCGAGCAGAGGCCTTGACCCAGCTAGAGGAAGCACATCGACCCCCGCTTCTAGGAACAGAGCCAGGAGATTGGACTGGATCCAGCTGCCCATCTGAGCAATCTATCCAGCGCTGGAGACTTACTTTTGCCCTCATATCTTCAGGGATACTGAAAGTAATATATAATGTAAATTAAAAGTAATATTTAATGTAGGTAACATTTCTAATAAACTTAGAGCAATATAAGTAACAACGTGGCCAAACAGACTTACATTCACCGATTTGAAAGTTACCGGTGTCCGGTTTGGCTACCATGGTGTAGCGCAGCGGATCGCCGTCCGTGTCATTGGCTTGTACTGCGTAAATAACATCACCGGCTTTTTTGTTCTTTGTGTTGTTCACTGTGAGAGATACTGCGAGGAGAAGAAAGGTGCAGGAAGCCATAGAACAAATTATTATGACAAGAAATAAAAATAATGTCAAACGTAGGGAGGGGAAAAGCTGTTGGGGTTGCCAGTCAGTGACCCGTAGCTAACTATAGTAGCATCAGGGTTGCTGGTCAGTGACCCGTAGTTAACTATAATAGCGTCAGAGTTGCCAGTCAGTGACCCGTAGCTAACTATAATAGCGTCAGGTTTGCTGACCAGTGATCCATAGCTAAATATAATAGCGTCAGGGTTGCTGGTCAGTGACTCATAGCAAACTATAGTAGCATCAGCGTTGCTGGTCAGTGATCCATAACTAATATAATAGCGTCAGGGTTGCTGGTCAGTGACTCGTAGCAAACTATACTAGCATCAGGGTTGCTGGTCAGTGATCCATAGCTAAATATAATAGCGTCAGGGTTGCTGGTCAGTGACTCGTAGCAAACTATAGTAACATCAGGGTTGCTGGTCAGTGATCCATAGCTAAATATAATAGCGTCAGAGCTGCCAGTCAGTGACCCAAACTAACTATAATAGCGTCAGAGTTGCCAGTCAGTGACCCGTGGCTAACATGCAAGCGTCAAGGTTGGAGAACCATAGTCGGTCATGATCTTGGCCCACATCTCCCTTTGAAATAGTATGTGGCGGTATGTTTAGTGTGTTATTATTATTATTATTTTTTTTTGTTTGTTACTGAATAGAATGCTGGGACACTAGATAAAGCCGTGTTTGGTGAGTTTTTCTGGATTAGTTATTCACTGTCTCCAGCCATCAGCTTCACTTCCAGACTCTTTCAAACCTGAAGTTGACGTCACACTGATACAGAAGTCGAGCCAGTTCTGGGTATCACGTAGATATGAGGTTTTATTGATGAATTGGATGGAAATGAAAATGGCGATGACGATATTCTGACCGGCGGCAGGTTGCCCTGCCACATGGCTAGCCCGTTCATACTTCCACAACTCCAGAAACAGTTACAAGACATCCATTTTCTCGATAGAAATATTGCTAAAAACCGTTCTCTCAGGTACGCACAAAAACGTAGACTTAACTCTGCACTCACAGTCCCACCCACAATTCTCTGTCACGGGTTTCTCAGCCCACGTGACGTTCTAGAACGATCTCAACACCGGAAAAGTTCAGAAAAAGAATCATAACAATTGCCCTTTCTGTAAAAACAACCCAGTTATCTTCCATATACTGTTATACTTGGTACCCAAGAAACAGGACTAGCCTGGCTAATGGGGCAGTAATCACCATAGCTACCATGGCAGTGGAGTCTTCTAAAGAAGAACTGTACATCTTCTGCTGTTTACCTCCACCCCGGAAGGGAGAGAATAGCAGCCGCAACCAGCTTCCGGTCAGACAAGATGTTGTGTTTCAACACTTTCACCACGCCGACTGCAACTAAGATCAAGTTAGTAGATCCGGCGAAAGAGAAGAAGATGAAGAAGATCTCTAATTTAACAGATTAGATCAAATTTGAGACAAACAAAAGATAGCAATTTCTCTCTCTCTCTCTCTCTCTCCTCTCTCTCTCTCTACAGACTGTAGATCAACACAAACAACTCAAAATTCTACCCCTCAAAAATAGAATCATTTTTAACAAAGTAAAGTTTGTTCACAGAATTCTGTCGCACAATGCTCCGCCTTACTTGTGGTCACTGTTTACGTATAACACTAAATATAGCCAGCGTTTAAAAAACTGTCTTCTTCCTAAACCCAGGATTGATCTGTGCAAGAAAAGCCTTGCATACTCTGCAGTACAGTTCTGGAACACCCTCCCCTACAATTTAAAATCCATTGGTAATACTTCATCCTTTAACTCAAACCTGTTTCATTATTTACTTGCTTGTAATTATATGCCTCCATAAAATAGCCAGTACTCTCTCAACACATGGCTCGTAAACCATCAAGTACTTTAATGACATAGTTAGAAAAGCAACTTGTTAGATATTGTTAGAAATTATTTTAATGTTTGTTAAAAAAAACATATGTTAGAAGATTATTTACAATGTATTTTTATTTATGTATATGTCTGCGTGTGTATGTGTGCGTGAGTGCTATTTTATTAGGTTAATGACTTCTTCTCTTTTACCTTGAATGTAATAGTTAAATCTTACACTCTTTTGATATGTTTTTCCTAATTTAATTTGTATTTTTTTACTAAATCGAGTGTGTGGGAAGAATGAAAGATGGAGTGATGAAAGGCAGAATGTAAGACGGGCCTGCGTGCCCAATTCTTTACCTTTGAAAAATAAATTTTAAAAAACTAAAAAAAGATTCTCTCTGAACCTTAAGTTCCAAAGACACATGGGGCTTTCGCCCTCTGTTGGTCAACATCTTCTCTGTTGTTGTTCTACTCCATGTCTCCTTTGGTCTACCTTTACTTCTGTTCCCCTGTGGTGTCTATTTTAGTGCTATTTTTAGATATAACAGTAATGAAAATAGATGCGCATTTTGTGTCTGACTTTCATTCAAGGTGGAGGCCAAAAGGCTAAGTCTATACATGTTTCATGTTTTTATCTGTTGTGTTGTTTTTGCACGTGATCCTTGAAAAAATCCTTTTGCCGAAATATTGGATTGTTGTATGGCTTTCATTTATATGTACTCATCTTGCCTTGTACAATTCTTGTTTCTGCCCACTTGTGACAGAATTCTTTCTAAGGGATATAATTCATGATAAATTTGATATTTTGACTAACTGATTAAATCTCTTAATTTAATTATGACGTAGATTGTTGATGAAAAGTAAGGTCATTCTTGACACTTTAAAAATCCCGAGATTTATGATAATGTTTGATGAACTTTATGGTGATATGTTTTGTTTCTTTTTTTTTTACTCGAGCTTAGTTAAGACCTTGGAAAATCTCGGGGAGTTGCGAATTTTATCCGAACAATTTTTTATTAAAAGTTAAATTTGGAATCTCCAGTTAGTTTTTCACGGAAGGTCATTTTTGGACGTTGAAACTCCGAGATTTTGTTTGAACTTTCTCTAGACTTGTTTTCAGGGCTAGCTAAAAGTAGGTTGATTTTCAGAGACTAGTCTAAGGTTTTAAACAGGCGATTTTCAAAGTTTAAGACTTTCTCGTTGACGAATGTTCACAAAAATTTAAAAGTAGAAATCTTGAGGATATTTAAGCGCGAACTTTTAGGTATGATTATTGATTATTGTTTAGACGGAGATTAGAATGTGGGATTTAGGATAGAAGACAGAAGTGTGAGAATAATTGTGATTAGTGATTGAGTTATGTGATTATACAGAGTGAGATGTTTGATATCATTATGGGTTAGAAAGTGTTCTAGGAAATTGTGTAGTAATTTGTGATGGAATGTGAGTTGCCTTTTCCTTACATGGATCCAGGATTGTTTACTTGTAACTGAAGAATGTGACAATAGTTCTTTTGCAGCATTGTAGGACTTATAAGGTCTGATACATGTGTTATTTTCTTCCGGAGACATGGAAAGGCTTCTTGTGAGAATGTAAGTTGGCAATTTATGCCCATTCATGCTGTACGTCTGGCAGTTGGTCTGAGTGTGAGTGTAGTGTTGTATGTCTGGCAGTTGGTCTGAGTGTGAGTGTAGTGTTGTATGTCTGGCAGTTGGTCTGAGTGTGAGTGTAGTGTTGTATGTCTGGCAGTTGGTCTGAGTGTGAGTGTAGTGTTGTATGTCTGGCAGTTGGTCTGAGTGTGAGTGTAGTGTTGTATGTCTGGCAGTTGGTCTGAGTGTGAGTGTAGTGTTGTATGTCTGGCAGTTGGTCTGAGTATGAGTGTAGTGTTGTATGTCTGGCAGTTGGTCCGAGTATGAGTGTAGTGTTGTATGTCTGGCAGTTGGTCTGAGTATGAGTGTAGTGTTGTATGTCTGGCAGTTGGTCTGAGTGTGAGTGTAGTGTTGTATGTCTGGCAGTTGGTCTGAGTGTGAGTGTAGTGTTGTATGTCTGGCAGTTGGTCTGAGTGTGTATGTAAATATATATAAATAATTACACACTTTTCATTATGTTTATATGTATACACTTACATTCTTCCCACAGCCTGTATAAAAATCACATTCAACGCAAGTAAATATGGAGTCACTTACATTCTTAAGAATAACAGTTGACTTTTCATATTTCAAAGTGGCTGCATGGATGTAAATGAATGAAATTCCCGATTTTCGCTAGAAATAAAACAGCTCGTGTTTACAGTCTGTAAATAAAGATAACTATAATTTTAAATATCATCGATGAAACATGGGCATGATTCTTTCCCATTACAACATATGCCTGTGAGACCTGGACACACAAAACAGCTGAGAAACATATAAATGCCTTAGAATATAAATTCTACAGAAGAGTTATTCAAATATCATGGACACAGAAAAGAGTAAATATATCCACACTACAAGAACTTAATATAGAAGAAGGCTGGCTAGTAAAGAGGATTAAACAGAGGAAACTTAAATATTTTGGACACATTAAACGTCATGATAATCTAGAGAAGACCATCTTGGAAGGGTACATAATAGGAAAAAAAGAGGAAGACCAAGGCGAAGATGGCTGCAAGATATCGTTGATAATCTGCAAATGGATGCATCAGCAGCAGGGCATCTTGCTTACAACCGAGAGGCCTACAGGAGAGCTGTTAGGGAGGCAAAGTTACGCAAGGGACATGCAAGTGACTGCCTGACTGACTGACTGACATCGTTGAAACAATAACGTGCTTATATTTCTGAGAAAAAAAATATGCTAATTTTCAAATAGAAGGTCGAAATGGAAAACTTACCTAAAGGCCCATTAACGAAAAATGGTGGCGCGTTGGTGGTGAGTCGTACTTCTAGCAGCCAAGAAGATGTACGTTTCTGGGCGTTTGAGCAAGATATGGTTAAGTAATAAACAGGAGCATTCCTGATGTCCAGGGTTCCAACATTTGGTAGGAAGTTTAAGTTCCAAACTAGGGAAGAATACAAAGGTGTATCAATCAATCAATCAATCAATCAATCAATCAATCAATCTATCTATCTATCTATCTATCTATCTGTCTATCTATCTGTCTATCTGTCTATCTGTCTGTCTGTCTGTCTGTCTGTCGGTCTATCTATCTATCTGTCTGTCTGTCTATCGGTCTATCTATCTATCTATCTATCTATCTATCTATCTATCTATCTATCTATCTATCTATCTATCTATCTGCCTGCCTGTCTGTCTGTCTGTCTGTCTAAGTCGTTTGTCTGTCTCTATGTCTGTCTGTCTGCCTGGCCAACAAAGCAATCTGCTGACAGTCTGTTTCCCTCGTGTAACCAGAGAAAGCAGTTTCTGACCGACAAGATGCAAGATTCGCAAAAATTGCCTTCACAATCAGCACATCCAGGAAATGCAAATTTCTATTTACAGGCAGACCAACGAAGTTGCCAACATATTAAATATTTAATGATCTGGCTAATAAACTAAGTAATCAGTGAACCAGTTAACCAACTAACAAAAAAAAAAAATGAACCGGCTAACTACCTAATAAATCAATCCATTTAACTACCTAATCAAAGAGCCGGCCATCAAATTAAGCTATCTGTAATCTAGACAAGCAACTAAATAACCAATGAACCAGCGAAATAACCAATCAGTGATCAAGAAAACGAGCTAACTAATAATTGAGCCAGCCAACCAAATAATCATTGAAACAGCCGTTCGACGAATCAGTAATTCAGCGAAATCATCACCTTACCAACAACGAAATAGATTAGTCAACAAACGAAACAACCAAGCAACGAACCAATCAACCAACAAACGAACCAACGAACGAACCAACGAACGAACGAACGAACCAACGAACCAACCAACCAACCAACCAACCAAACAACCAACCAACCAACCAACCAACGAACCAACGAACGAACGAACCAACGAACGAACGAACCAACCAACCAACCAACCAAGCACCAGCTAACAAACAGATCATCCAACTAATCAGTCAGCCAACAAAACACTCAGCCGACTAGCCAAACAACAAACCAACCTTCTTCACACTGAAAGCTGACAACAAAAAGCTCATATACTTACCATCTCCATACATCGGGTAGATCTGGAAGCATCTATAACATCCTCCATTTGTTGGCTGTACAGATTCCAGTCTCACATTAACTTGGCCATTGCTAGGATCTGTGCAGTTTATTACATCCAGGACTTTGTTCTGAAATATAATTAGATAATTCAGAGAAATTCACTTACTTTCGGATATTAATTATCATATCCAGATTTCGGCCTGGACAAACCTATAGGTGCTCCTATTTCATCTGTAATATAAACTCACTGTGGTCCAGCGGATCTTCTTACATCTTACATACTTTCGGTGCCGTTAAACATCACATAGGACTCGCAAGGTACTTTGCCAAGTTTTCCTGTTTTCCTCGAGCTTTTCAACCTCATCAAGGGATTTTATGCCTGTTAATTTGGCCTCTCTTAACAATGTCCTCTTTAGAGTTTCACGTGGTCGATCTCTCTTTCTTCTGCCTGTTGTGTTCCAATTGACAGCTTGTTTTGGGATTCTCTGATTGTTTCTTCTCATCACGTGACCGACATATATCCATCTCCTTCTTCTGATCACCTATGAGACAGGTTGTTGTTTGCTCATATGTCTTATCTCTGCGTTGTTCTTGAATTCGTTCCACTTTATACCGCGTATTTTCTTTAAGTATTACTTCTCAAAAGAATATAATTTCTTGTCTGTTTCTTTAGTTGTTTTCCAGCTTTCGCATGCATAAATGAGGGTGCATATTACATTTGAAGTGAATAGCCTTAACTTGGGTTTTGTGCTTATAACTTGTGAATGCCATATGTTCTCAAGATTATTAAACATCGATGCTGCTTTTGCAATTCTAATTCTAACTTCCTTTCTGGTGTCACCGTCCTGGTCTATGTAGCTGCCGATGTATGCAAATTGGTGTACATCTTCAACAGCTGTTCCTTCTAAGTATACTTTTTCCAGCTGATGGCACCTTTTACAAGTATATCTACAAGTATATAACTACAAGTATATAACTACAAGTATATAACTATATAACTACAAGTATATAACTATATAACTACAAGTATATAACTATATAACTACAAGTATATAACTATATAACTACAAGTATATAACTACAAGTATATAACTACAAGTATATAACTACAAGTATATAACAGAAGTATATCTACAAGTATCTAATTACAAATATATATACAAGTATATCTACAAGTATATAACAGAAGTATATCTACAAGTTTATAACTACAAGTATATATACAACTACAGGTATATATACAAGTATATAACTACAAGTATATAACTACAAGTATATAACTACAAGTATATCTACAAGTATATAACTACAAGTATATCTACAAGTATATCTACAAGTATATAATTATAAGTATATATACAAGTATATAACTACAAGTATATCTACAAGTATATAACTACAAGTATATCTACAAGTATATAACTACAAGTAAATCTACAAGTATATAACTACAAGTATATTACATGCATATCATCCTCAACAGAGCAGGATTAGAGAAGGTATATGGTGAAGTTTTACAAAAACACTAGAAAGTGAAAGGAAAGGAGGAAAGTCTAGCATTAGCACGTAAGAACAGTGAAATAAGTGTGAAAAACAGCAACGACAGTCCAATATTTCGGCGAAAAAGCCTTTATCACTAAAATGACATAATAAGCAGGTAAATTACACGCACATGTATAACACTTTCTTAACACTAACGATAAGGTTGCTCTATATATCTGTGTGTCCCTTCTTACAGTTCACTTTGCAGAGTCACCTTTATAAAGAAGAATCGTGTGGTGGCTTTTTACGTGGGCAAACAAACGTACCTTTCTCTACTCTGCTAGTGTCTGATTTTATTCAGCCTGTGGGTACTCGTATTACTCTCACTGATTCTGAGTTTATACTTCCTTTGTGTTATCTCCTTAGTACTATCTGGTGTACTGACCCTGAGTTTATACTTCCTCTGTGTTATCTCCTTAGTACTATCTGGTGTACTGACTCTGAGTTTATACTTCCTTGGTGTTATCTCCTTAGTACTATCTGGTGCACTGACTCTGAGTTTATACTTCCTTTGTGTTATCTCCTTAGTACTTTCTGGTGTACTGACTCTGAGTTTATACTTCCTTTGTGTTATCTCCTTAGTACTATCTGGTGTACTGACTCTGAGTTTATACTTCCTTTGTGTTATCTCCTTAGTACTATCTGGTGTACTGACGACGTACAGTCGAGGTTTCGCTCTTTCCAAACAACAGTTGAGCTCCATCTCTTTCGTCGCCTGTCTTCGTTGTCTGTTTACTACAAGCTCACAGACTAGCTTCCCAGGTGCGAACAATCGTTCAGTGGCAAACAGCACAACAGCAGCTAGGTTAGTTATAATGGCTTTAGTTGTGCATGGGATGGTAATGGCGATAACGATGACTGTAGAAATACAGTGGCAATAACAATCCAAGGATCGTGACATGGCGATATTCCAAATCAAGACAACATATAATATTCCAGGCGTCTACTGATGTCTAAAAAGCTTCAACGCCAGCAGAATTCTACATCATACTAAGTTCCTTATTCTACACTACAAAGACTACATCATATCCCGACATAACTTAGACACAGACTGACTACCAATAGTCTAATGTTATCTTTCTTGATCATCTGATCACTCTCACATTCTCCGAGCTCCATGTCCAGTCAGTGATATACAAGCAATCGAGTTAAGGGGGAAATGAGACGTAAACAATTCGTTACAAGTTCTATGGGACATAACCGTGTTTTCCCCCAGCTTTTCAATTCCAAGATGACTTATCTAACTTCCTTTCTTTAAAAGAATCCATATTCTGTTATATTTAGAAACTCCCCTAAAATTTCTTTCCGTGTTTATCTCTATGCCTTTCTTATTTTATTCCCCTTATTGTGCACTTAACCATTCTCGATACAGGCCCTTAAAGCTGGGATTCAGTTTCCAGATTAAGCCATTAAATCACGTATACATTTAAGTGCGACTCAAAGGTCTCGTGAAACACGATAACCATGCCGGGGATTTACTACCGTGTCTCACGGAGGCACAGCATTTATAATTTATAGCCATATATATTCTGATATCTATGAAACAAGAATGAAAGCATAAAGGATATGTTGTCTTTTAACCATTGTGTACGTCTTTAAACTAGGAATCTTTGAACATTAAGAGAGCAGAAGAAAAGCTAGAAAAGGGGATTTATACTGGCAGAAAGAGAAATGCCAGAAGTACTAAATAATGCATATCTTATGAGTAGAAAGCTGTGGTGAAAATAGAGATTAGAGAAGCTAAAGAAGAAGGTAACGCTGGAATTAAAAAAACTCTTTCAATATTTCCCAACGAAAGACGAAATTTATAATTTTGAAATAATAATAGATTTTTTTTTCTTTCAAAATGTATGAAACTGCAAGACTTGCGATGACTGAAAAAAAAAATCAAGAATAAAAAGAAACAGTCTCTGTACATATGGATGGATGGACGGATGAATGGGTGGGTGGATGGGTGGGTGGGTGGGTGGGTGGATGGATGGATGGGTGGATGGATGGGTGGATGGATGGATGGATGGATGGATGGGTGTGTGGATGGATGGATGGATGGATGGATGGGTGGGTGGGTGGATGGATAGATGGATGGATGGGTGGATGGATGGGTGGATGGATGGATGGGTGGATGGATGAGTGGATAGATGGATGGATGGATGGATGGATGGATGGATGGATGGATGGATGGATGGATAGATGGATGGATGGATGGATGGATGGATGGATGGATAGATGGATGGATGGATGGATGGACGGATGGATGGATGGATGGATGGCCTGTTACATGAAGCTGCTCTATGGACGACAATGGATGTACAGTTTAGAAGGAGGTCTTCAAACAGCTGGAAATAAGAGTAATATATCATTGATTACATACCAGGAAGAAAGAAACAGTGATTTATGTTTGAAGTAAATTATCATACAAAATCTGATCCGCTAAATATTTGATCGTGTAATGCAAAATGTAGTCAATTTAATAATGATGATATATATATATATATATATATATATATATATATATATATATATATGTATATCCATACTACAAGAACTCAATATGGAAGAAAGTTGGCTAGTAAAAGGGATTAAACAGAGAAAACTTAAATATTTTGGACAAATTAAACGTCAAAATAACCTAGAGAAGACTTGGAAGGGTACATAATTGGAAAAAGAAAGAGAGGAAGGCCAAGGCGAAGATGGCTGCAAGACATTGTTGATGATCTGCAAATGGACGCATCGGCAGCAGGCCATCTTACTCACAACCGACAGTCCTACAGGAGAGCTGTTAGGGAGGCAAAGTTCCGCAAAGGATATGCAAATGACTGATGATGTAAATAATAATAATAGTAATAATAATAATCACATATTGTTTTTGGAACACTTGTTTATTATGTGTACTACTGATATGGTTTTGAGAGAGGAATAATAAAAGAAACCGAGGTAAAAAAAAGTAACTGTTGTCGATATAGTAGTTGTAATTAATAGTAGTAGTAGTAGTAATAGATAGTAATAATAGTAACAGTAGTAATAGATACTAGTAGTAGTAGTAGTATTAGCAGTAATTAGTAGTAGTAGTAATAATAGTAGTAATAGTATTAGCAATAGTAGTAGTAGTAGTGGTAGAAGTGGTAGTAATAGGTAGCAATAGTAGTAGTAGTAATAATAGTTGCACTAATTCGTAGTAGTAGTAGTAGTAGTAGTAGTAGTAGTAGTAGTAGTAATGGTAGTAATAATAATAGTAATAGTAGTGGTAGTATTAATAGTAGTAGGGGTATTTTTTTATGACAGTAGCAGCCTTAGTTTGTAGCAGTTGTGGCGACGATGATGGTTGTTGAGTATTATCAGCAGCTGTAGTAATGCTCGAACTATCAACCTCATCAGTAATGGCTGTGCTTACATAACAGCAGCAGTAGCTGTAGTGTTGGCAGGGGGGCGGTGGTAGAGCGGTTGTGAAAGTAGTTCCGACAGCTCGTACAAAAAGCGGGAAAACCCTCTTAGAAATGAACAAATTAATGAGCACGTTTACAGCCATGAAAATATTGCCAATGACGTTTGTTTGCAGATGTGCTATCACTCTACCAAACCTGTGATCCAAATGCAAAAAAAAAATAACGAAAATCAGATAACTCATTTTTGTATTAGAAAGCAGTTCAGAACATCTATGATAGATGTAAGAGCATTACAGAGGTGCAGATGTCAACAGCGATCACAAAATGCGTATAGGGGAAAATGAGCGATTATGGTGAAATATAAAGACTAGTACCTGCGTTTCCCTTACATTCAGCGTTACGACCGTGGAGATGCTGTTGAACAATGGCGGTGGCTGTGAACAGACCACAAACATTATATTTTTATAAATGACAATAACATTCTTGGATGTGGGTAGCGCGGAGAATGGTAAAGAGTGAGTAGAAAATGTGGAAGATGAAGTTTGAGAATGCAAGCTTTGAGCTATTTAAGAAATATCTTATATCTTATATCCTTTACCCGTGCTGTTAAACGTCACATAGGGCTCGCAACGTAGTTCGCCAATTTGTTCTGTCTTTGGCGAGTCTTTCAACCTCATTAAAGGATTTTATGCCTGTTAATTTGGCCTCTCTTAACAATGTCCTCTTCAGAGTTTCACGCGGTCTGCCTCTTTTTCTTCTGCCTGTTGTGTTCCACTTGATAGCTTGTTTTGGGATTCTCTGGCTGTTTCTTCTCATCAAGTGACCAACATATGTCCATCTCCTATTCCTGATCACCCATAAGACTGGTTGTTGTTCAGTCATCTGTCTTATCTCTGCACTGTTCTTGAATTCGTTCCACTTGATGCCGAGTATTTTCCTTAGGCATTTGTTTTCAAAAGAGTCTAATTTCTTTTCTATTTCTTTAGTTGTTTTCCAGCTTTCGCATGCATAAATGAGGGTGGATATTACATTTGAATTAAAACTTGGTTTTTGTGCGTATAACTTTTGAATTCCATATGTTCTCAAGATTCTTGAAGATTGATGCTGCTTTTGCAATTCTGATCCTAACTTCCTTTCTAGTGTCACCATCCTGGTCTTTTTAGCTGCCAAGGTATGCAAATTGATTGACTTCTTCAATATCTGTCCCTTCTATGTGTATTTTCGCATCTTGATTGAGAGGAATTTTAAGAAATATACTGGCAGCATATTTCAGTTTTTCTAATGAACGAATCCTGGAATACCACGGTTATACATAAGTCTATGAAACATTTCAGAACATCGCAACAAAGAAACTACGCAATGGATGATGATAATTCTTACGCCGAGAGAGAGAAGAGAGAGAGAGAGAGAGAGAGAGAAAAGTGAGAGAGATTGATTGATTGATCTTTATTTCAAAAGTTTTAGGCACGCAGGCCCGTCTGACATTCTGCCCTTTATCATACATCCTTCACTCTATTCCAGACATTCTACAAATATGCTGTTCATATAACAAACATAATTAACATTGAAGCTGAGAGACATAAAATCAAATTTAACATTTACCTTTCGCTATTATCCATTCACCCAGTACAGAAGTAACTACATACATAAATAAATGGCTATATGGTAAACTATTCAGAATAAACAATTAACTGTATTCGGTGTCTTTAAGAGTAGTCTAAAATAACTTATAAGTTTTACGATTCATGGAGGCATGTAGTCGACATCAAATAGATATTGGGAAAGTTTGTAGTTGTAGGAAGGAGTATAATTTATATATTTTTTAATACAGGATACAAGATGAGCAGCAGAATAACTAAAACTTTTCTTGTAAAGATCAAGTATAGGTTTTAGAAGACATAAAAGAGAGAGAGAGAGAGAGAGAGAGACTCTTCAAGTTTTTTAAAAATTTAATAAAGCTCGCTGGCAGAGATAAAGAAAATCATAGAAGAAACAAAGAAATGAGAAATTGATTGTGAAAAATCAAAGAAAGAAAGAAAGAAATGAAGTCCTTTTTTCTTGTCTATATCTCTCTGCCTTTCTTTCACTCTTCCGTTAAATAAAATAAGTTTCAGACTCTCTTACTCTTTCTCTATTTATTATTTTAAGCTCACATTCTCTCTACTTCTTCCTCCTCATGTTTCCCTCTTTCTCCTTCATTGTTCGAGAGAGATTAATTTCTAATACACATTGAAACAATATAAAACATTTTTACCGGTATGGTAGTTGTTGTTATTGTTGTAGTTGTTGTTGGTGGAACGGTGGTAGTGTTTAGGACTGTAGTCAAAGATGTCAGTGGACTTGTAATGGTGGAGTCTGTTGATGTAGCTGTACTTGTTGTGGTCGTCGATGGATCTGTACTGGTGGAGGTGGAGTCTGTTGATGTAGCTGTACTTGTTGTGGTCGTCGATGGATCCGTACTGGTGGAGGTGGAGTCCGTTGATGTAGCTGTACTTGTTGTGGTCGTCGATGGATCCGTACTGGTGGAGGTGGAGTCCGTTGATGTAGCTGTACTTGTGGTCGTCGATGGACCTGTACTGGTGGAGTCCGTTGATGTAGCTGTACTTGTTGAGGTCATCGATGAAGTCGTGGAGGATGTATCAGAACTCGTCAGCAGTGACGTACTTGTGCTGGACAGGGTAGATGTACTCGCCCATGTTGGTGGCGATTGTGTTGACAATGTTGTTATTTCAGTCGTTGTCGTCGAACTACCAAGAGGGATTGAACCCAAGTGATAACCCACGAGGGCAACTAGTGCTACAACCTGACCTCTTGCAATCATCTTCTTTTGTTTCTGTTTCAGATGCAGAGGATGAAAACAGGTGAATACGACAAACAAACAAAAAAATTCAGATGTTGAAAATCTACCCTTTGTTTTGTAGATTCTAAAACTCGATTTTCTCATGTATCAGTGGTTTGAAACACATTTGTAAAAGTTGAAAATCCTGACGATTAGAAGAGATCCTAAATAAAAAAAAAATATTCATACAAAATCTTGACGATTAGAAGAGATCCTAAATTTTAAAAATGTTCATACAAAATCCTGACGATTAGAAGAGATCTTAAAATGTTCATACAAAAATCCCGACGATTAGAAGAGAACTTAAACAAAACGTTTCATACAAAAAACCCCCGAAATGTATTGGAAGAATATACGCAGCAACAAAGGCATCTCAAAACAACTGAACATCGATGAAAACGAGTTCCTCAGATCCCTCATGGAAAGTAGGTCATCCTCCCATTATCAAATAAAACGATTTGATGACCTTGAACAAAAATTGTGGGCGGAGGCAAAGATGAGGGAGAAGTATTTTTTTATGTGGGGCGGGGGGGGGGGGGATGTAGTTTATAACAGAATAAAGGAGGTACTTGTTTAATTATTGTGAAACTATTTGTCGTCCTCGTGATTTTCTCTTTGGAACTTCCGGAGTTCGAGATGTTTCTAAATGGTCACGCGAGGAAAGAATCCCCTGATGGGAATTGTGGGAATGACTACTGAGCTGCCAGTCAGGCTACTTCTGAATGTGAAGTTGTGTTGATGGATTTGTGTTACTGTGGAGAAAACGTGATGTCCGGTCTTAGTTATTGGAATGTTCGGAATGTATGAATGAACTTGCCATGTGGCAGAGCACCCTGCCGGCAGTCAACATTTCGTCACCATCTTCATTTTCATCAAGTCCATCTAAAAACCGTCATGTTGACTTGTCACACTGGTGGTTCTTAGTAAGTAAAGTTAGAGAACTACTGACTTTGTACCACAGTACTAAAAATAAGTCGAAGTTATTTTCTCTCTTAAACAAGGAATGCACTAATAATCTCCAGGTTCATGAAAATTCCTCCCGTAATAGAGGAAATCTCGAGGTTGCCTTGGCTGCGATGGTTACATTAACTCCATAATTTCCATCCTTGATTTCTTGTACAGTTTGTTTAAACTTGTCAGAATATGGACAAGATGACACATATTGACAAGAGTACAAAACTGACTTCTCACTACACCGAAAATAAACAACCGAAAATCAATTTTGCATTTTAAAATGATACATGAATATGTGAGGTTTTAATGATTATTGGCATAATGGGTGCCGAAACAATAAAATTCAACACGAGGAAAACAAACGCAAATCATAAAAATGGTTGTTCATGATTTTTTGACACAATTCCAATGTCATGATTATGATGTGGGCAGCCATCAAACAAAAGGATGAAATAATTTTTTTTTAATCCTACCACGCCCCGTACATCGGAGGGATGTCCAACACTTCGAACACAGAACTCTCAGTTCTATAACAACTGAAGTCCTTATGCCTAACTGCAAAACAAGAATTAGAGTCACACATGTCTTCAAAGATACCTAAAAAAAATTGTGACTCCGTAACCATACCATATACATTTGTCTTCTGCTCAAATTACAACATATATGATTTTTAATTTCCTGCGCACGCAAGAAAATACAGAAATCAACAGCAATTGCTACTTGAAGAGCTCCCTGAATGAAAAGTGACTTAATCTGGCAACACAGACAACATGCTTAGTTTAATTCCCTTACACACTCAACATATATTTAAACATTTAACACAACATTAACTTGCAGGAATCGGGCGAGACATGGGGATCACCGGCAAGGGTTTGACACTACAAATCATAGCTTAAGACTGCACTTGGTTATTACTTACATTACTTCACAAACATTATCAAGGCACTTATCACATCCTAGGACGAAAACATCCGGACGAACGAAAACAAAGCTCCCCCCACGGACTGACTTTACGCCCCCTGAAACACGCCTCCCGACTAGTGAAGCGTTCAGTTTGACCCAGGCCGGCCGATACCCAAGACAACTGAACACTTCATTCTGGGCGGGCTTGGTCTTCCATAATTGTTTGTGCCAACACAACGGCTAGAAAGAATCTGGTTATGGAACATGAGTCTGAAGACAGCGTGTAATTAATTCAGAACAACTAAATAATCTAAACACTGGTGCAAAGATAACATAGAGTTGTGTATCACGTGTATGGTTTTGAGGAAAATACATAGGCGTGGGGGGGAGGGGGGGTGAGTAGATGAAATTTGGAAAATGACGTCACTGGCACTCCGAACACCACGCCCACTGAAGCAATTAACCTGGATAGACAAACGAGAAGTTGTCAGATTGGCTATCAAAGAGAGACTTCAGCGACGAACAGACTTCTAAAAATATTGGAAGGCAATCTGCATCAGTGGACAAACGTTGTGCCGTACATTCGTGATAACGAAATAAAAGACAAAACGTGATATCCAGATCAACAAAAGAATATCAATGACTGAACTCGCCTACAGCAGAACGCGAAAACTCCTTATCTTTAAACTAAAGTACATGATTAAAATTGAGAAAATGTCTCTTTATTAATTGCCTTTCGCAGTATTTTATGGTAGAGAAGGAGGGGATAACTGAGCAGGCAGTCCTGTCTCACTGGCATTCCATCAAACAGTTGCCACTAAAACTTAGCTTCAAACATTCAGTTTAACATATGGAGTAATAAATAAAGTTTAACACATGGAGTAATAAATAAAGAATACGAGAAATATTTAAAATGAAAAAAAAATTTGACATTCGACGATAATTTAAAAAAATTAAATGCATGCTGTGCTATTATCATCACATTTTGCACAAGTTAAAATCTCTATTTCAATACTATTAAGAAGGAACTGACATGGTTAATCAGAACGGAGAAAGATTAACTGAAATATGTCTAACAGAGGGCATGGTCATTGGAGGCACAATATTTCCACAAAAAGAGATACATAAAACAACGTGGATATCTCCAGATGATAGAACTAGAAACCAGATAGATAATTTTTGTATTAGAATATAGAACATCTCTCATAGATGTAAGGGCATATAGGGGTGCAGATGTCAACAGTGATCACAACCTGTGTATAGGGAAAATAAAACTAAAACTGAAAAAGCCAACACAAGAAACCAATACACAGAAAGATAAACAGTCACAGCCTACAAGAGGAGAATACTAACTGTAATTTCAATCAGGAACTTGCCAATCATTCCACAACCCTCAGTGAAGTAGAGGAGATAGGTATAGATGAATTATGGAATTCTTACAGAACAGCCATAATCACAGCAGCAAAAGCAAGCGCTGGACTGAAAAAACCGAATAGAAAACCATGGATATCAGAAAACACATGGAAGTACATACAAGAAAGACGAGCAGCCAAATTAGCCATGATGAATGTAAAAAAACAGATCTTGGAAAAGATCTGGCGAATGCAAAATACAAAGAAATAGACAAGAAAGTAAAAAGTTCAGTTGGAAGGGATAAAAGAGAATACATATACAATATGGCAAAAGAGACAAAGAAAGCAGCAAAAACAGGAGACAGAAAAAGTTTATATAAAATACAAAAGAGGCTAACAAGTACTATTACATCTAAAGAAAGACCAATCCTTAGCAAAACTGGAACCCTATTAACATTTAAGTAAAGACCAAAAGCAAAGATGGACTGAACATTTCCAAGAAATACTTAATCAACCACACCCAAAATAATTGTTAAACCTTGAAATCGACTTACCAGCCCCACAACTAAATGTCAGCCTAGATGAAATTACATTGCATGAAAGTGAAACAGCAGTGAATTTAATGTCTAACAACAAAGCTGCAACTGAAGATGAAATAACACCCGAAATGTTAAAAGTTATCAATAATGACAACATGAGGCAACTACAGAGAATGCTTAATAAGATTTGGAAAGAAGAAAAGATCCCTTCTAAATGAAAAAATGAATCATTGTTAAAATACCAAAAAGGCAACCCTAGTGACTGTAACAATTGGAGAGGAATAACCTTAATATCAGTTATATAAAAAGTATTTTGCAAGGTCATTTTGAATAGACTTAAAGATATAGTGGATGCTGCAATGAGAGAAGAACAAGCAGGATTTCGAAAAAGGAGAAGCTGTCTCGACCAGATCTTTACTCTCAGAATAATACTTGAAGAACATATTGAAAAGCAGAAACCATTAATACTGAACTTCATAGACTTTAAAACGGCATTTGATAGCATACACAGAGATTCATTATGGAGAATTTTAAGTCTATATGGAATACCATCTAAAATTGTCAAAATCATTAAAGACTTCTACAATGGATATGTTTGTGCAGTCAAGATAGAAGAAGGGATGAGTGAATGGTTGCAGATTGAAACAGGCATGAAACAAGGATGTATACTGTCTCCTTTGCTTTTTGGAATTACAATAGACTTCATAATGAACACATGCTGCACAGGTAACACAGGTAGTGACTGGGTACATGGGACCCAACTAGAAGATCTTGATTTTGCTGATGACATAACTCTTATCAGTAACAGTGTGAATTCCATGCAAGAAAAAAACAGATAGCCTGTCTTCACTGGCTAGCAGGATAGGACTTGAAATTAACAAGGACAAAACAAAAATAATGAAACTTGCCATTAATAAAAATGGAAAAATACACGTAGAAGTCAATCAATTTGCATACCTTGACAGCCACCAGAAAGGAAGTTATAATCAGAATTGCAAAAGCAGCATCGATCTTCAAGAATATTGAGACTATATGGCTTTCAAAAGTTATAAGCACAAAAACAAAGTCAAGACTATTCAATTCAAATGTAATATCCATCCTCATTTATGCATGCAAAAGCTGGAAAACAACTAAAGAAATAGATAAGAAATTTGAAAACAAATGCCTAAGGAAAATACTCGGCATCACGTGGAACTAATTCAAGAACAATGCAGAGGTAAGAACATCAGTCAGTCTCATGGGTGATCAGGAAAAGGAGATGGGCGTATGTTAATCACGTGATGAGAAGAAACAGCCAGAGAATCCCAAAACAAGCTATAAAATGGAACACAACAGGTAGAAGAAAAAGAAGCAAACCGTGTGAAACTCTGAAGAGGACATTGTTAAGAGAGGCCAAATTAACAGGCATAAAATCCCTTGAATGGATTGAAAGACTCACAGAAGACAGGAAAAATTGACGAACTACCTTGTGAGCCCTATGTGATGTTTAACGGCATGGAAAGGATATAAGATTAAGGCATAATGGGGATAGGGTGTTAGGCCCGTATTTTTAAGACTGTCGGGACGTGAAAGTGTGATGTGGTCAGTGTCACGACTGGCAGCAGTTACCTTTCCAGATTTCTCTTGTGCCCATTCTTAGAGGCTTGGTGGACCCGTAGCCTTTTATGTGTCTTGGTACCTGAAAGAAATCCCAATTGCTGGGACTTGAATTTGGGAACATGCGGCAAACCACTCAGCCAACTAAGCCACCTATCAGCACATTTACACGGCCATATTATTACACGAATTAAAACACATTAATAAAATTATTAAATCACCAAAACCATAGAAAACAAGTTGGATTATTTCAAGATTAAATGTTTAAGAAGAATTAGAAAAATATTTTGGCCAAACACTATAAGACATAACATCTTATTGGCAGAAATGCAGATGAAGCCAATGACAGCAATTATTGAGGAAAGACGCTGGCGATGGTTGGGACATGTTCTCCGAATGACTGACAACTCACTACCAAAAATAGCACTAAGATGGACACCACAGGGGAACAGAAATAAAGGTAGACCAAAAGAGACATGGAGAAGAACAACAGAAAGGATGGTGAGCAATAGAGGGCTCACCTGGACAAGAGCAGAAAAAAAGGCAAAGGAGAAGCATTTGTGGAAAATCCTTGCGGAAGCCCCATGTGCCCTGGGCACTTAAGGTTCAGAGAGAGAGAGAGAGAGAGAGAGAGAAAGAGAGAGAGAATAAAATTATTGCAAGCTCTGTGTAACACTCTGAATTCAAGACAAGCTAAAGCTGCGAGGAAACCAAACTTCTTGGGAAGGCAAATAATCAAAATGGAGTAGATCATTTAAAAAATAAATTTTCAAAGGATGAATATGTTTTATGTTTCAAGGAAGGTTATTATAAAAGTGGACAGCAGAGTAAGCACGTCTTTGCTTGCACGAGTCGAATCTAGGTTCTAGGAGAAGTGGGAGCGAGAGAATTCTTAGCAACATCAGCATACGACTTATGTAAGCAACTGGGCATGAAGGGACAGGCAAGAGCAAGAGCAATGAAAAGCCTTTCAGAAACAGCAGACAAGACTTCTTGCTGGCTGTGGAGTATGCGAAAGAAGGATTGAGAACGTAAATAATTTCGCTTGTCTCGGCCAATACCAGTCCTCCGTGGCCAAATCGCTAAAGATGCACTACAAAGTGCAGTGCCAACTCAATCCCGGGACAAACAAAGCAACAACTCACAAGACCTCTGGGAGCCATGACCCAGAGGCGCCCACCTACCCACCCCACCCCTTAGAATGTCAGGAGTTAAATAGGGTCGAAACACTTGTCTGAGCGGGGGGGGGGGGGGAGTTTACTCTCTCTGATGATCTGAAGGAGTTGTGTTGTTGTTCCGCTCTCTGCAGTAGAGAGTTTCTTGCATACAACTGTTTAGGCCACACAAATATTGAGGCTCCTGAAATGGGGACATGAGAACAAGTGCGGTTCATTTACTGACTATGGTACTAGAAGTATTTGAACTATGGTACTAGAAGTATTTGAACTATGGTACTAGAAGTATTTGAACTATGGTACTAGAAGTATTTGAACTATGGTACTAGAAGTATTTGAACTATGGTACTAGAAGTATTTGAACTATGGTACTAGAAGTATTTGAACTATGGTACTAGAAGTATTTGAACTATGGTACTAGAAGTATTTGAACTATGGTACTAGAAGTATTTGAACTATGGTACTAGAAGTATTTGAACTATGATACTAGAAGTATTTGAACTATGATACTAGAAGTACTTGAACTATGGTACTAGAAGTATTTGAAGTATGGTACTAGAAGTATTTGAACTATGGTACTAGAAGTATTTGAACTATGATACTAGAAGTATTTGAACTATGATACTAGAAGTATTTGAACTATGGTACTAGAAGTATTTGAACTATGATACTAGAAGTATTTGAACTATGATACTAGAAGTATTTGAACTGATAGGGAAAAGAGGAAAATTTAGAAAATATATTTTTTAAAAAACCAAACCCAAATAATTTATGAAATCTGGCTACAAGCAGAGGCCTAACAACAAAGGAAGGCCACAACTTAGAGAAAATTTGAAGTTATGTATAAAACATATGGACCGACACCAACCCTAGTTGGCTGAGTGGTTAGGCGCTCGGTTTGCTAATCCGCTGGTAAAGAGTTCAAGTCCCAGCGGTGGGATTTTCTTTATGGTACACACCGAAAAAAGACCCCGGGGTTGACCCAGCCTCTAAAATTGGGTATCAGAGAAATCCGGGAAGGTAAAGGGGCCAGGTGAGATACTGACTCATCACACACACAAACACTAGCTCAGAATATTATTCCATTAAAAATTTCCTGAACTTTTTCATTTAACTCTTTTAAAGCGACCAAATTGTTATCGAGTAAAGATACGATGGCGTCTTTCATTTTTGTATTTGTTTGTTTCTTTTCCCTAGATTATAAGATAGGAGACGGATTATCGCTCATATTTAATGAAATATAAGATCTACATAATCAGCAAACCACGTCCCTTTATTGCAGAACGAAGTCATGAAAGCGAATCTATTTCTATGATAGTTGTAAGTTGTAATTCCTGACATTGCGAGCTTAAACCATGAACTGTACCAGTGGCAGGCTGTTATAACCTACAATGAGCGTGTCAAATGATGACATGTTTTGACTGAAGAAACAAACACGTCACACGTCATGATTGAAAGGAAAAGGTCGTACCATAACAAAAGCCATACGGGATGAAGCGTTAGAGACCTCATTATGCTGGGCCACTGTAATAATATTTTGGCTCTGAGGGCATATTATATTTGCTGTAATCAGCTGAATCCGTATTCTACTGGGTTGATTAAATCTTCTTGTGGAGTACAGTTTCATCTTAGAAGTTTCTTCTTGTTGTTGGTGTTCTAAAACCACCTAATTTTATATGTTACACACTGAGAAAATACAACAAGACACCCAGGCTTCCAACTCCACAGAATAATACAGATACAACAACTTAAAATAACTTGGCAGTCTTCCAACCAAAACAAACTGGTCAAACAATGACAGTTCCAACAAAGCCAGTTGGTGTAGTTATGTCTTCAGACAACACACATTTACTGATGGACAAAATGAGGGGTGAAATTATGAGGATGGAAACGTAGCCATCAGGCTGAACAGAATTCACAACGACAAAGCCCGGCGTGAGAGAACTCTACGCCATATGGGCGAAAACCTTACAATGTCCTTATACACATAAAACCATACTTACAACGTTCCACCCGAACTACCTCAGCCATCACAAGAAAAACTAAATCTTCCATCTAACTACCAACAAATTGCCACTAACAAAAGAAACTCTTCCTAAACTGAGACTCCATCTACATCAAAACTAGTAAGGTTCTTCCTACAACAAACAAGTAAGGCTCCCTCCTACACACAAACAAGTAAGGCTCCCCTTTGACTAATCATGAGCAGTATTTATACTATCCTTACCCACTCAGTTTTCTCCATGCTGCACGCTTATCTCGAGACTCCCGCTCAATGGTCTCAACCAACCTACCTTTCAAACAAGGGTACTCACTCTATTAATTATTTCCTAAATTCCAATCCTGCTTATAACCCCTAGCCAAGAGAAATACTGCTATACCATCAGTGTATAAGGTAAGGGTGGCCAGTTCCTTTGCTCGCTGCCCTTCCTTCCCAGATTTTCTCTGGTACCCATTTTACGAGGCTGGGTCTACCTCGGGGCCGTATTGGTTGGAAATAAAAAAAATCCCGCTCAGCTGAAGATTCGAACACTCGGCCATTCGGTTTGCTAGACGAGTGCTCTAACCACCACGCTAGCCGGTCCACCACAGTCATGATTGAAGTTACAATTCCTATACAAAACACACTCGTGTCAGGACAAGTTTCACGAGATCTCACAGTTGAACGAACACGTGGTAGAAATAGAAGCATCTTGTTAAAAGGAAAAACAACAGCTTAATAGTGGGACATGATGATGATGATGATGATGACGATATTTCTTAATGGTGTATAAAGTAACAACTCGTACATCTCAAACTAGTGGTAGTAATAAATAGAACACAGCTATCACTGGCAGCAGTGACAGTAGCCATCGGTTTCCGGCAAAACATTCACAAATCTCTCGAGGACGTAGCTGGTCGCTTAGCAACACTTGTATCAAGGCTAGAAAGAAAAATAGGGCTGATCTCGTCCTACGCTGGATCACAGACTCTCTCTAATTTCTTTCAGTCAAAGATTAAACCTCAACCCCATACCCCCAAACCCTCTCACACAAAACTTCCCAGACACTTCCCGTGATACTGTGAAACACTCACACCACGTGGAGTTTTAGAAAGCTGAGCTTCTTCTACAGTTAGGTTCGGGGTGGGGGGAAGGGGAGATAATCCCGAAAAATGAAACTGCTGCAAAAACAAAAAACAAAAACAACAAGGAAGTTAACTTTAAATCTGTACTGCAGGAGACTAAACAAAAAAAAAACAACAACAACAAAAAATCCGCATTCTTTTGCACGTTACAATGTTATCTAAATGTACTGGCGAAACCAAACTGGCTTCCCTTACACATACACCTATTATCTATAAGATACAGAAGGTAGGTAAATAATTCATGCACATGCAAAATAATGCTAGGCTGAAAGAGAAGAACAAGGAAGTAAAGATTTGAGATAATAATTCAGATACATGCTCTGAGTTTTTTTTTCTTTTTATTTTATTTAAGAAAGCGACAGGCATGCCCAGCCTTTAGGCTAAGATCAAAAGATCAAAGTGTAGTTCCGCGCTCTGTAGTATCTACACTTTGATCATTATTTTTGGAACAAACGAGATGTTCGAGGCCCGCCCTGCGCATTGAATGCCGGGGGTATGGCCCACATCTCGTTACGGGTAGACCCGGTTTGCAGTACCACCGTGTCACGGCCTGTTGTTATCGCCTCTTAAAAAAAAAAAGGTACTTACCTGGCACGGAAGGTACCATGATCAACATGGTAGTTCTTCCGTCCAGGCTAAGGTTTTAAACTACAAACCCTCACTACCTCACCACCTCACTACCTCATCACCTCACTACCTCACCACCTCACTACCTCACTATCTCACCACCTCACTACCTCACTACCTCACCATCTCATTACCTCACTACATCACTACCTCACCATCTCACCACCTCACTACCTCACCACCTCACCACCTCACTACCTCACCATCTCACCACCTCACCAACTCACCATATCACTACCTCACTACCTCACTACCTCACCACCTCACTACCTCATCACCTCACTACCTCACCACCTCACCACCTCACTACCTCACCACCTCCCCACCTCACCACCTCACTACCTCACCACCTCAACACCTCACTACCTCACCACCTCACTACCTCACCACCTCACCACCTCACTACCTCACCACCTCACTACCTCACCACCTCACTACCTCACTACCTCACCGTGGTATAATTATCTAGCAGCGCCATGCGGTGTTTTAAAAAAAATGTACCGGAAAGGCTAAGATTTTAAACCAAAACCCCCCAACTACCGCGAGCTGGTAAACTTATCTAGCAGCGCCCTTCTGGGTGTATTAAAAGGAGAGAGAAAAAGAGAAAGAGAGAGAGAGAGAGAGAACAAATTTAAGAGAATGAGATTTGATTTCTCAGATCTGCTTGGACGAAAAGGAAATTGGAAATTATGCTTTGATGTAAACTTGAAAGAAGTAAACCCTTGGCGACAGCGACAGTATGAGAGATTGACTGACTGATTGATTGATTGACTGATTGATCTTTATTTCAAAAGGGTTAAGTTTTAGGCACGCAGGCCCGTCTGACATTCTGCCTTTTATCATACATCTTTCACTCTGTTCCAGACATTCTACAAATATGCTGCTCATATAACAAATATAATCAACCGTAAAGTACCTACATACACATAAAAATTACTAACTACATACACACATAAATGACTAACTACATACTCATATAAATGACTATCTACCAAACAAGAATATCAATACAATTCAGAATAAACACTTAACTGAATTCGGTGTCTGTAAGAGCAGTCTAAAATAACCTTTTAAGTTTTTTGATTCATAAGAGAGAGAGAGAGAGAGAGAGAGAGAGAGAGAGAGAGAGAGAGAGAGAGAGAGAGTCGTGAACTTTATGTAGCCCTTTTCTTCGTCAAAAATGTAGAATTCATGTATAAATTTACCACTTAATCATACGAACCTCCATCATCTCATGATTTGTAAAAGCCAATCAGTTCATTATTTCATCTCACAGACAATCTACCCCATTCCACTTCATTTCAACCGCCTTGTGACTGTTGCTTTAAGAGGTTTAAGAATTTATCACGACCGAAGAGAGAAGCTTCCAGCCTTCAGTAGAGACAGAGACATTAAGAACGGGGCGGGTAAGGTAGGGGTAACAAGTATAAACAGAGAAACTGAAACAGAAACTGGAAGAAAGAAAAGAAGACAGTAAACAGAAAATATATTTTTAATTCCTGAAGAAACAGAAACGACAAAAAGAAACAAACAAGAAAAGAAGTAAAGAAGTGAAGATAGATAGATAGATAGATAGATAGATAGATAGATAGATAGATAGATAGACAGACAGACAGACAGATAGATAGATAGATAGATAGATAGATAGATAGATAGATAGATAGATAGATAGATAGATAGATAGATTGATTGATCTTTATTTCAAAAGGGTTAAGAATTGGGCACGCAGGCCCGTCTGACATTCTGCCCTTTATAGACAGATAGATAGATAGATATAGATAGATAGATAGATAGATAGATAGATAGATAGATAGATAGAGTGCAACTGAAGGCGGAAAACAATACAAAAGAATATAAAAAAACGTCACAGGTAGAGTAACTTTATGAAAAATAACATACATTGAATAACAAACTAACTGTTTCTAAAAAAAAACTCAAAAATTATAATTAAATGAACATACTTATACCTGCTGAAGTATTCCAAGAAGTCTGTATATTCCTACAGCCTCAACGACGCCATTTTGACGAATCTATCAAAATGTCAGCCGCATTCATCTTTAGGTAAACAATCCTTAGACTATATTCTGGCAATGAACAAAACTGATTGGTTCCCTTTTTGTATTGTAATACCGTACATTGCAGTTACAAGAATCAGTTAAGGATTCAGCATGTCTTGAACTAGAAACTCGACCCTTACATATCTTGATTTACAACGCTATAAATCTTATCCGATGTGGAAAGATAAATACCGTATAGAAATCTGAAGTATAAACAGAACTTTCTGGCATATAGATTCTCAAACGTCATGAGGAATATAAAACAAGTATTCTGGAACTGCTCTGTTATGAAGTAAGATTACCTGACTACACAGCTCAATAAATTGTTTTCAGACATTTGGTACGCCCACAGCAGGCGTTTTATGTCCCATCATCATCTTGTGCCCTTGTGTAAGGAGTGGAAAAATAAGCAAGCAGTGACCCGGTTTGATTGGAAATCCCACTGGACTTCCACGTGCTCAACTTATCCCCCTTTAAACTTCTCTCTTTTGTCTTATATACCTGGTCAGCGACGGACTCGAAGGTCTGGGGATTTTCCATTCACACGTGGCCGTCTCTGGCCAGTGGGATTTCCAATCAAACCGGGTCACTGCTTGCTTATTTTCCCACTCCTTACATATGCAAACAGAGATGGACGATACAGTTGCCAGAAAAAAGAGGTTGCCACGTCTTTTGTGGCGCTGATAATAGTAAACTAAAAGCCAGGACTATTATGGCAAGCAGGGTAAACAAAAATGACAGGTGTTTTCGCTTATATTTTCTTTGATCTGTAGACGATGGTCTGCCTCGCCTATGGCAGCTTTCAGTTCCTTATCTCCAGTTTCCAGGTGCCTATTTATATAAGCGCCTAAATGGCGAAGAGGTTAGTGTACTGATTTCTTATGATGAAGGTCCGGGGTTCGAATCCGGTCGGAGGCGTCCCAGTCACCAATAGAAGTAAGTACCTGACTTCTTCTGGAGTTGGGGAAGGAAGAGCGGCCAGGCGTGAAGCTGACCACATCACCCTCTAGAGTGCTGGCAGGTCAAGGAAACTCTTTGCAGTAACACCATGTCCCTATGTGCCTCTTAGGTATGACCTTTACCTTGGTTTAGTTGGAATTCCCTGTCTGAGTTTTGTCCCAACACCTGGGTGCCGAAGATCCACTTCTCGACCTGAAAGAGTCAGCGGTCGGCAACCCGTAAATGACTGCTTGCGCCAGAGTTTGCGAACCAAGACCCTATGTTAAAGAATACAGTGTCCCCAGTAAGAGCAATAATCCGGTCTACTGAAAATGGATCGAAACAGGAAGGTAAACCCTTCCAAATAGTACAACACGCCGAAGTCGGACGCGTCGGTGCCGAAGTTCGAAGATAGTGCAGTCTAGTCGCAAATAGCAAGGCGTGGGCTGCAATGCTCTTTATTCATGACGAAGGTAGAAGAAGAAGAAAAAGAAGAAGTATCGACCATCGCTAAGAGAAATGACTTTTACTAGTTTATTTACTGAGTTACCTCTCATAGTACAACGATTCTGAGGTCTTTCTAAGACTGTGAGCCTTAGAGAGTATTTGAGAGGAGCTGGAAATGAACAGTTTATGAATGCGTGGGAGTGGGACAGTAGGAAGAAACATAGACTCAAATGACGTTTTGAGTTCGAGCCAGTGTCAAGAGAAACTTACGTTTGTGAATTGCTTTGAGTGGAAATCGGACAGCTAGAAAAACAATAGCCGGAGTGAAATGTTTGGCCGGAACCAGCCGGCCTTGAACTGGATCAGGGTTAACGTATTTCTGAGACCTGGTGAAGATTGCTTCTTGTCCTTATTTCCTGAATGTCCAGTGTCACTCACTCACGATCTCAGTTTGTGTCTTTATATCGAGATCAACACGTTCTTGAGTTCAAAGTTTTCATAAGGTTTCAAGGCAAGGATGCGAAGGGGATATCATTCTTCATTCATTTGCATGTCCCTTGGGGAACTTTGCCTCCCTAACATCACTCCTGTAGGCTTCTCAGTCAGTCAGTCAGTCATTTGCATGTCCCTTGCGGAACCTCTCCTCCCTAACATCTCTCCTGTAGGCCTCTCGGTTGTGAGCAAGATGGCCTGCTGCTGATGCATCCATTTGCAGATCATCAACGATGTCTTGTAGTCATCTTCGCCTTGGTCTTCCTCTCTTTCTTTTTCCCATTATGTACCCTTCCAAGACGGTTTTCTCTAGATTATCATGACGTTTAATGTGTCCAAAATATTTAAGTTTTCTCTCTTTAATCCTCTTTAATAGCCAGCCTTCTTCAATATTAAGATATTGTAGTATGGATATATTTCTTCTTTTTTTGTGTCCATGATATCTGAAAAACTCTTCTGTAGCATTTACATTCAAAGGCATGTGTGTGTTTCTCAGCTGTTTTGTTCTTATTTTCCGATGTGAAACATGGATCATCATCATCATCATCATCATCATCATCATCATCATCATCATCATCATATTGAATTATTCTCTTAATGGCTACAGAAATCACTTTCGCCTCTATCAGTATATACAACCTTTGGTGCCAGAACGTCCCCTTATGCAGGAAGCTTCGGCTCTGGTGACACTGCAATAGTTGGCATCATCATGTCACATGTCACATCAATACATCACATGTCACATAGCAACATAATATACTAAATGAGAAATAAAATAATTTAAAATTCGAACATTTTAAAATATTTGTATACAGAATAAAAAAGTGAGCATGAATACAAGTGAGAGAATTGAGAGGAGAGTCTTGTAACGTGCCTACGAAAGTGCTATAGTTGGAAGGAGAGTCTTATGACGTGCATACAAAAGTGCTATAGTTGGAAGGAGAGTCTTATGACGTGCATACAAAAGTACTATAGTTGGAAGGAGAGTTTTATGACGTGCCTACGAAAGTGCTATAGTTGGAAGGAGAGTCCTTGACGTGTCTATAAAAGTGCTGTATTTGGAAAGAGAGTCTTATGACGTGCTTACAAAAGTGCTATAAATGGTTTATAATTCTCATGGCAAATTTATGAAAATGCTTATGAACTTTTGTTTTTAGAATGTCCAGTGCAAGGAATGTTCACTTCACATAAAGAAGACATGAAATGTATCCAATAAAATAACAATAAAAATGACGCCTCTACACCTAGAACTCGGCTTCAAGAATTTCGTACCCCCACCTGCGTCAACCAAATTACGCCCCTGATTGGTACCCCAAGTTACAGAATAACCAACCAGGATACACCATGATCCTTGGAACCATAACTAGTCCCAATAAGGAGAAACGTTAGCCCACCACTTCAGAAGTTGTTAACCTTAGAGACGGTGGAAGAGCTGTGGCAAGAACTGCAAATATACGTTCCACAGCATAGATTTATGGCCGGTTTTTTGTCTTGGATATGGAAAGAAAGCTCGCCGTATAGAACACTGTAAGCCACAAATCAGGACGTTGTGGGAAAGCTACGTGTTTCTGAAAGCCTAATAGTTGGCTATCTATCTATCTATCTATCTATCTATCTATCTATCTATCTATCTATCTATCTATCTATCTATCTATCTATCTATCTATCTATCTATCTGTCTGTCTGTCTGTCTGTCTGTCTGTCTGTCTGTCTGTCTGTCTGTCTGTCTATCTATCTATCTATCTATCTATCTATCTGTCTGTCTGTCTGTCTGTCTGTCTGTCTGTCTGTCTGTCTATCTGTCTATCTATCTATCTATCTATCTATCTATCTATCTATCTATCTATCTATCTATCTATCTATCTATCTATCTGTCTGTCTGTCTGTCTACCTATCTATCTATCTATCTATCTATCTATCTATCTATCTATCTATCTATCTATCTATCTATCTAGACAAGCTTCCAGAGTATACTATAAAGTAAGCTGCTAGAGCATATTATAAAGTATACTTCTAGAGCATATCATAGAGTATACTTTACTGTATATTACAAAGTACACTTTTATTGTATATTATAAAACTCGACGAAGTATATGTGGTGAGCTTATGAGGTGACGCTATTGATAGAACTAACTAGATGAAGTATCTATGTTGAACTTATGAGGTGAGACTGTTGAAAGAACTAACTAGATAAAGTATCTGGGCATAAGTTTCTATCACAACTTAAGTTTCATGGCATAAGGTTCTATCACAACTTAAGTTTCATTGATCATGTTGACCACATCACAGCTAAAGCCAGGATAAGATCAGCTGCAATAAAAATCATGACGGCAGCAGATCTTACTAGTTCTCTTATATCAGCTGTTGGTCCTCTCGGTGACTGAGTATGCAGTGGCAGTTCTTAACACTCAGGACAGGAAGACGTGAGAGAACAGAGAGCTAAACAACGCGTGTTATTCTTAGACTCATCAGAGACACACCCTGCGAGGCCGTGAGTATCTGTTGGACTTTACCAACACAGACAGAAGGATAAAATTATCCAGGACACAGTCCTATCTCAGAATGATCGCAGTCATGGGACATCAACACTGAGAGGCAAATCGTGGATGGTCTGTATGGAAGATATAACCCTGGAAGTGTGGTTCCCTTAACAACACAGATCCCGGGCAGGAAATAGGTACCCACACAATTAAACTTCAAAGAGACTCTGTCTGCCCATATCGCGCTCAAAAGAAAATGCGGAGAACATATTTCTGCTGCAGTAGATGATGGGGTCAAGGAAAACTCCGGAGACAGAGACGCAGTTATTTGTTCAGACAGATCAGTTTGTTGTCACTGGGACTTTACCCTTAACCCAAACAGTGAAAGAAGGTGCCGGTGCATCTACTGCAGCAGCAAAGAGCCTCACAATGGAAACCATGGCTGTGACAACAAATAGCCTCACAATGGAAACCATGGCTGTGACAACAAACAGTATCACAATGGAAACCAATGGCTGTGACAACAAACAGCCTCACAATGGAAACCATAGCTGTGACAACAAATAGCCTCTCAATGGAAACCATGGCTGTGACAACAAACAGCCTCACAATGGAAACCCTGCCCTTGACAACAAACAGCCTCACAATGGAAACCCTGCCCTTGACAACAAACAGCCTCACAATGGAAACCCTGCCCTTGACAACAAACAGTCTCACAATGGAAACCCTGTCCTTGACAACAAACAGCCTCACAATGGAAACCATGGCTGTGACAATAAACAGCCTCACAAAGGAAACCATGGCTGTGACAACAAACAGCCTCAGAATGGAAACCATGGCTGTGACAACAAATAGCCTCACAATGGAAACCCTGTCCTTGACAAGAAACAGCCTCACAAAGTAAACCATGTCCTTGACAACACACAGCCTCACAATTGAAAACCTGTCCTTGATAACAAACAGTCTTACAATAGAAACCATGGCTGTGACAACAAATAGCCTCACAAAGGAAACCATGGCTGTGACAACAAATAGCTTCAGAAAGGAAACCATGGCTGTGACAACAAACAGCCTCACAATGGAAATTATGGCTGTGACAGAAAACATCCTCACAATGGAAACCATAGGTATGACAGCAAACAGCCTCACAATGGAAACCATGACTGTGACAACAAACAGCCTTACAGTGGAAACCCTGGCTGTGTCAAAGGCTTAGAGCCGCCTCAAGACACACAACTACACACAAGCTGAGGCTGGGTCTCTAAGGCAGTTGTGCCTCAAACCCTTACAGATGTCACACATCCATTGACTGACATTCATTTCTATACTAGCACCAGTTAGGATTCAGGGAAATGAAATAGAAGATCGGCTGACCAGCAATGGATCGAGAAGGCACCCTCAGGCCTATAAGAGAAATTGGTCGAAGAAAGGACTTCAATGAAAACTGCGGATCAATATCTTCGTGAAGAATGAAGGAGTTTTTGGGTAGAACTTCGGGTAGCAAAAAATGAACTGTTCACAAGAAGCTCAATATGGATGGCCAACCAACAAAGAACAGAAGTAGTCATTTACTTTAAGCAGAGGGAGGTACTTACAAGAGACTGGAGCATCTATGGATGTGTCCTGAGTGTATGATGATGGCCCTACTTTCCTAAGTAACTAACTAATGTGTTCTGCTGAAATATTGTATGTTTATTTGTATTTTTAAGGCCATGTTAACAGGCATAAAATCCTTTGTTGAGGTTGAAAGACTCGCTGAAGACAGGAAAAATTGGCGAACTACTTTGCGAGCCCTATGTGAAGTCTAACGGCACGGGAAGGATATAAGATATAAGATATAAGATTTTTAAGGACATGCATCTTTCCCATCGTAACATATGCCTGTGAGACCTGGACACTTAACAAAACAGCTGAGAAACACATAAATGCCTTTGAATGTAAATGCTACAGAAGAGGTCTTCAAATATCATAGACACAAAAAAAGAACAAATATATCCATACTAAAATATTAAAGAAGTCTGGCTGGAAAAGAGGATTAAAGAGAGAAAACTTAAATATTTTGGACACATTAAACGTCATGATAATCTAGAGAAGACCGTCTTAGAAGGGTACATAATGGGAAAAAGAAAGAGAGGAAGACCAAGGCGAAGATGGCTGCAAGACATCGTTGATGATCTGCAAATGGATGCATCAGCAGCAGGCCATCTTGCTCACAACCGAGAGACCTACAGGAGAGCTGTTAGAGAGGCAAAATTCCACAAGGGACATGCAAATCAACGAATGATTTGTATTACTTTTCACTTCCCTGTGGTCTTGTTCACTTTCTCTTAGTGTCATTTCTCCGGCCTTTTGTTTCTGTTTTCATCTTCGTATAAATCTGAGCGGTACACTAATTCTAGCACATTTGTGTAACAAGTTTTTTGTTATCACGTTTTTAGTTTATGTTTTCAGTGCTTGTCATGGCCCATATAAAAATGAGAAAATGCAAGATAAAATAATAATATATTAGTTGTGGCTTTCAGAGAATTTATTAATATTTTGCGTATGACAACGTTCTTAAGAATAATAATAATGATATAATCCGTTACATCAAGGGACGAAACAGGTGAAATATTAAATCGTGTTTAATACAGCGAGTTGTTACCCTTGTCTGTAGGTCTGAATAGGAAGGGAAGGAATAAACGTGATCTTCATGTTGTATTTGTCCGGTTGCTTCCGATAAACTATTTATAGTAACAGTGTATTTATCCGGATCAAGAGCCACTTTTGGGTTTTACAATGTAAAAAGTGTGAGAGATAAACGGTCTCTGTCTGTCTGTCTGTCTGTCTCTTTCTCTCTCTGTATTTTGTAAGACCCTATATTAAAACCGTGATAGGTGATGATATAACAGACGAATAAAGGGTTTGCGATGAGTCCACTGAACGATAGTTAATGATAGCACGTACTTGTATTGCTGTCATAGCCACAGCACTGATGAAGATCGCGACAGCCTAAAAAAACAAGGAGAGAGAGAGAGAGAGAGAGAGAGAGAGAGAGAAATCTGCAGGGAGACCTAAAAAAAAAAGATTGACAGGGAAGTTATTCCTCCTCTTGTCTTCTGGCTTCGCAGAACTTCTGACCCACATTTTTTTTTTGTTGTTGCGATTAGGGCAGGTACGTGAAAGGGTTGGTGCAACATTTGCCAGGCATTTTTGGTATACCAAATAACCTAAAGAAGAAAGAAACACTCCTGGGTTTTTGACAGGCAAGACATGACCTTGATCTGATTTACTGTTACCCTTCAGATTATCAGTCAGTCAGTCATTTGCACATCCCTTGTGGAACTTCGCCTCCCTAACAGCTCTCCTGTAGGCCTCTCGGTTGTAAACAAGATGCTCTGCTGCTGATGCATCCATTTGCAGATTATCAACGATGTCTTGGAGCCATCTTCGCCTTGGTCTTCCTCTCTTTCTTTTCCCTATTATGTACCCTTCCAAGATGGTCTTATCTAAATTCTCATGACGTTTAATATGTCCAAAATATTTAAGTTTTCTCTTTTAATCTTCTTTACTAGCCAACCTCCTTAATATTAAGTTCTTGTATTATGGATATATTTGTTCTTTTTTTTTGTTCCCAAAGATTGTGCCCTCCAGATTATAACAATCACATTTTGAAAGCATAAGCAGTGTCCTGCACCTTCCATAAACAGTTTATCTTTTAAGTTACAAAATTATCTTTTCAGACGAGGAGAGCTCTATAAGAAAAGTATTCGAACTCAAATTAAACCTTCAGATAAATGAGAAAGAACAATGTAAACCCGGGACGTTAAAGAGCTGGTAACCGCTGAGCCATGAGAAGTCAGTGCACTCTGAATTTGTCCAAAATAACATGAACAAAACTGTTCATATTTAAATCATTTTGTGTATTTGTACAAATATTTAACAAAAGATTTACGTGTAACCAGCTGTCTTCTAAAATTTCATGTCCTTAGATATCAGTTATTTATCTTATATAATTTTACAGACTTCAATAATAATTATCACTTGATATCAGTTATTTATCTCATAATTTTACAGACTTCAATAATAATTATCACTTTTTTGTATCCATAACATTTCACAGATTGTGTAACTAGCAGACCACCATGATACCAGTTTTCTTTGACGTTCAGCTCTGCCGTCGGCCAGAACTACCATCAATCTATTAGCTACATCACTTGCATAGGCGAATATTTTCTCAAATCTTTCTCCTCCTCTTACTTACTCTCTCTCTCTCTCTCACATCTCTCTCCCGCTCTAACGCACACACTTTCTCTCACAGCGTCCTCTTTTCCCTCCTCTCTATGTCAGCCTTCAAGAGCTCGAGTGGACAAATCCGGCCCAGAGAAGGGAAGTAATTGCTTCAACATAAACTCTGAGAACTACTTCAAGTTGCTGGTCTTGGACACATTTCCTTTACCAAGTGTCAGCTCTCGCCGTCTTGACCCTATCCTGCCACAAACCTCAGACAAAAGTTTTTTTTTCTTAATCTATCGATTTTTATCCTTCCTGCTCACTTTTATTGTGTTATAATTCAATTTTCTTTTTTAAATCAGTTTATTCGTTTGTCTCACAGTTCTAAAAAAATGGTAAAAGCCCAGTTTCCATGTCATTAAGGCATATTGTTGATAAGGTGTTATGTTCTGATAAGAGCTTATATATCTTTTGTCTACTCGTTTATTTATCAGGTGTAAGCCACATGCCATTAAAATATCAATAAATGATATCATTCATGTGCGACTCAATATTATTCATAAATATCAGTATCAGATATCATACATCTGTGTGCATTCAGTATCATTCATAACTATTGGTAACTGATATCATTCATATGTGCATCTAATATCATTCATAAATATTGATATCTGATATCATTCACGTGTGCATTCAGTGTCATTCACAAATATCAGTAACTGATATAAATCATCTGTGAACTGACTGTCATTAACATTTTAATAATTAATATGTGCATGAAATCTAGCTATCATGCAAATAACATTAATTAATATCATTCAGGTATGAAGTGGCTATCATTCAAATATCAATAAATTAAATCAGTCATACATGAAATTGCTATAATTCATTAATCGATAATATGCATCATTCATGTGTGAATTAGCTATCATTCAAATATCAATAAATGAAATCAGTCATACATGAAATTGCTATAATTCATTGATCGATAATATGCATCATTCATGTGTGAATTAGCTATCATTCAAATATCATATAAAGATATCACACCCACTGATGTTTAGTAAATTTTACCGCAGGATATCATAATAGGGATGTTTGAAATTGAAATTATGACACATTCTTTGATCAGCATCCATTATTGTTACACAACCGGAGTTGCTGGTATCTTCGCTCCTGGGGTCGCTGAGGACAGTTTTAGTTGAGGTGAATTTTGGCCCTCATTAAAGACATCCTGTCTGATATGGTTATCGTTGATGGTGATGTGACAGCTGTCAGACATGATATTTAGTAAACTTTACCGCAGGATATCATAATAGGGATGTTTGAAATCGAAATTATGACACATGAGTCTGGGACAGAGTTTGCCCTGCCACGCTATTGCCGTCATTAACAGTAAAAAGTTCATCTTCCTTCTCGGAAACAAAGTCGTTAACCTGACTATCAGTTCGAGATGTGAATTGGACCTTCTTCAGACCACTATTGTCTTCAGATTCTGGCGGGCAGACGGAGGGCAGGACATTTCTCATAGAATCTCGAACACGATTCTCTCTGTCGATGTCACCCTCAGCCGCACTAGCTTCGGTCTCCACGCTATTCGGAATGAGGTCTTCGGCTGTTCCGATACTGGATTCGGATCGAAGCGAAGTGTTTTCTGCCGGCGTGTCCTGAGGTGACGGGGGTGTAACAACTATCATGGGCGCATCCAGAGAATGTCCCATGTCATCAACGGGCAGGATGACTATCTGGTCCGCTGAAGTGTATCGATCCTGAATTCTGCCCTTGGCGCTGAGGACAACAATAACAACAAAAAATGAGACCAGAAAATATTAATTCGATACTGTGTTGCTTCTTGCAACTCAAAACAGTAACATTCAAATTTTTGTTACCTCTTGTAACAAATAAATGATATTAGCAACAACGCAGACATCACTAGAAAAGAAGAAACGAGCAAATTTCTCACAAGTTGAGGAACTCAGCAGGTAGACCCGTCTGACATTCTTCCTTTAAATCTCTCATCAACCTACGTCAACTTCCTTTAATCCCTCAGCAACCTACATCAGCTCCCTTTAATCTCTCATCAACCTACGTCAACTTCCTTTAATCCCTCAGCAACCTACGTCAACTTCCTTTAATCCCTCAGCAACCTACATCAGCTCCCTTTAATCTCTCATCAACCTACGTCAACTTCCATTAATCCCTCAGCAACCTACATCAGCTCCCTTTAATGTCTCATCAACCTACGTCAACTTCCTTTAATCCCTCAACAATGTACATCAACTTCCTTTAATCTCTCAGCAGTCTACATCAACTTCCTTTAATCCCTCAACAATGTACATCAACTTCCTTTAATCTCTCAGCAGTCTACATCAACTTCCTTTAATCTCTCAGCCAATAATTAGTGTATGAGTATATAACTATACGCGGAGCCACTGTAGAAAAGCTGTGATACCAAAATGTATAAACTAGGGAAAAAAGTAGGAACAGCTTTATTACTTAACAACTACACAGTTGTGACGTTTCAGCGTGAGCCGTAATGATACAAAAACATACGGGACAAAGAAATAGAGAGAGGAGATAAAATATAAAATGAAATGAATGCTTAGCTGTAACGTGTAAGAAGATGTGGCTTGTCCGGCGCTGTGTGTCAGAAATTCACATGGTGGAGTGTAGAGAGCATTTAAATGGAGACGTGTGATGTGTGATAGGTGGGTCGTAACTGAGGGTGCTGGTTGGGGAAACCGTGGAGGGGAGAGAGAGTGATACAATGGCAATCTAGCCGGGAGAAGGTGAATTATGTGATTATAGTTGGGGTAGAGGGGTTGTAATGTGATGCCGTGTTCTGAGCTATATGTAACAAGTGAGAAGGGAGTGAAACTTAGTGGGGAGGGATTATGATTGTGGAAGAGAAGAATGTTAGGTGTAGCTGAATAATGAGTTCAAACCATGTGGTTCCTGAGTCCCATATTCCTGAATGTGGCGGTTCTCAAGCGCTTGGCGGCTTGTGACATCTGCATGACACTGTTTGATGGCTGTTATCAGAAAGTCAGATTTGCCTCTGTGGTTGGGGCCATTGAAATGATTCGGGTTTGGTTTCAAAACATGCTGGGTACAGATGTTTTTGCATGCAGTCCCCTAATCTGAGGTCAGTTTCTTACACTGGTGTGTTTTTGTATGATAAAGGCTCACGCCGAAGCGTCACCACTGTGTACTTGTTAAGTAATAAAGCTGTTCCTACTTTTTTCCTAGTTTATACATTTTAATCACTGAGCATTCTACATCAGCTTCTTTTAATCTATCAGAATTCTACACAAACTTCCTTTAATCTCTCATAGATCTACAGCAGCTCCCTTTAATCTCTCAGCAATCTACATCAATGAAGTACCAGTGTACAGTGTACATAGCAAGCATAGTTTCTAATAACAAAATCTTTCACTAAGAGACTAAATGTTACAGGAATCACCAAAAGATAATGTAAAGTTCACCACTTAATACCATCCTGAGTATAGTACAAGAGGTCACTAAACAAAAGGACATTAACTCCACCATGAAAATAGCCTTTAAAAACTTCAGAACAAATTCACCCTAACCATGCGTTTTTGTTTCGTATTGTGGAAGTTCAAAATCTGAAGTGGTTTCATATGCTAAAATTAGAAATCGCGTTATCTACAGATGAAACAGCTGGGCCGTAAGGTTTGATTACAAAATATGTTCCTGTGTTTCGTAGACTAAAAGTCAAGGCCTAATTAATTATAAGCGTCGGTAAAAGTACAGTCCTCATATATGGAAAGGTCTTGATGGAAATACAAATGTTCAAACTACTGGGCAAGATGAAAATATCAGATAATAAATCCATTCCCGAAGTCAAGAATAAAATAGTTATCAAAACAGTGCTCGAGAAAATAAAAAAAACAAAACGCATCTTATGTAATCGATGCCAGTCGCTGGCAATGAAGAAGAGAAGTCTAAAATTCTGTTCAGAGCCTATCCTACTGAACATAAGTGAATCATAGACAACGAACAAATCAAGGCAAATACCGCACACACACACACACACACATGGTTTCTCAAATGAATGTTAAAAGTACCGCAGTAGACAGCTAAGATAACAAACAGCAGACAGCTAAGATAACAACTACACAGTTGTGACGTTTCAGCGTGAGCCGTAATGATACAAAAACATACGGGACAAAGAAATAGAGAGAGGAGATAAAATATAAAATGAAATGAATGCTTAGCTGTAACGTGTAAGAAGATGTGGCTTGTCCGGCGCTGTGTGTCAGAAATTCACATGGTGGAGTGTAGAGAGCATTTAAATGGAGACGTGTGATGTGTGATAGGTGGGTCGTAACTGAGGGTGCTGGTTGGGGAAACCGTGGAGGGGAGAGAGAGTGATACAATGGCAATCTAGCCGGGAGAAGGTGAATTATGTGATTATAGTTGGGGTAGAGGGGTTGTAATGTGATGCCGTGTTCTGAGCTATATGTAACAAGTGAGAAGGGAGTGAAACTTAGTGGGGAGGGATTATGATTGTGGAAGAGAAGAATGTTAGGTGTAGCTGAATAATGAGTTCAAACCATGTGGTTCCTGAGTCCCATATTCCTGAATGTGGCGGTTCTCAAGCGCTTGGCGGCTTGTGACATCTGCATGACACTGTTTGATGGCTGTTATCAGAAAGTCAGATTTGCCTCTGTGGTTGGGGCCATTGAAATGATTCGGGTTTGGTTTCAAAACATGCTGGGTACAGATGTTTTTGCATGCAGTCCCCTAATCTGAGGTCAGTTTCTTACACTGGTGTGTTTTTGTATGATAAAGGCTCACGCCGAAGCGTCACCACTGTGTACTTGTTAAGTAATAAAGCTGTTCCTACTTTTTTCCTAGTTTATACATTTTAATCACTGAGCATTCTACATCAGCTTCTTTTAATCTATCAGAATTCTACACAAACTTCCTTTAATCTCTCATAGATCTACAGCAGCTCCCTTTAATCTCTCAGCAATCTACATCAATGAAGTACCAGTGTACAGTGTACATAGCAAGCATAGTTTCTAATAACAAAATCTTTCACTAAGAGACTAAATGTTACAGGAATCACCAAAAGATAATGTAAAGTTCACCACTTAATACCATCCTGAGTATAGTACAAGAGGTCACTAAACAAAAGGACATTAACTCCACCATGAAAATAGCCTTTAAAAACTTCAGAACAAAATCACCCTAACCATGCGTTTTTGTTTCGTATTGTGGAAGTTCAAAATCTGAAGTGGTTTCATATGCTAAAATTAGAAATCGCGTTATCTACAGATGAAACAGCTGGACCGTAAGGTTTGATTACAAAATATGTTCCTGTGTCTCGTAGACTAAAAGTCAAGGCCTAATTAATTACAAGCGTCGGTAAAAGTACAGTCCTCATATATGGAAAGGTCTTGATGGAAATACAAATGTTCAAACTACTGGGCAAGATGAAAATATCAGATAATAAATCCATTCCCGAAGTCAAGAATAAAATAGTTATCAAAACAGTGCTCGAGAAAATAAAAAAAAACAAAACGCATCTTATGTAATCGATGCCAGTCGCTGGCAATGAAGAAGAGAAGTCTAAAATTCTGTTCAGAGCCTATCCTACTGAACATAAGTGAATCATAGACAACGAACAAATCAAGGCAAATAATTAAAACAAAGGCAAAATGAGACAAAGGAAACGGGCAGAGAAGTAACAAGATCAAAGTGAATTTTTAAAATAAGCACAAAATTGAAACTTCCTGATCTAATACGTCCATAGAGAAAGACACAATGGTCTGAGAAATTCGCTGTCTCTGACATCAGTTATAAGCCAACGATCGCGAATGAACAACGGAACAAAAGGGATTAACCGACACAGAGAAAGAGAGAGCTACGGAGTGACATAATGCATTTTTTTCAGATATTTACTCTGGGTCAGTGCTATATTTAGAGTAGGGGGGATTCTCAAATAGGATTTCTCTAGAGGTTTCTGTTTTCCCAGAGAGATGTCACTGCTCGCCTCCCCAAAGAATTACTGATCCGGAAAGAGGTCGCTATTGATCTGACGAGATGTAGCTGTTTATCTCTTAGAGGTCGCTACTGATCTGACGAGATGTAGCTGTTTATCTCTTAAGAGGTCGCTACTGATCTGATGAGATGTAGCTGTTTATCTCTTAAGAGGTCGCTACTGATCTGATGAGATGTAGCTGTTTATCTCTTAAGAGGTCGCTACTGATTTGACGAGAGATCGCTATTCATCTTGTAAGAGGTCGCTACAGATTTGACGAGATGTAGCTATTTATTTCGTAAGAGGTCGGTGCTAATCTGACTAGAGGTCGCTAGGTAGATTGTTATTTTTTAAAAACTGTATAAATATCATTTATCACATAATTCACAGAAAAAAATGAATACATTTTCTATAAAAAAGAAAACACTGATGTACCGCCCAAAGAAAGCAAATTAAAAAAAACAATCATGGACAATCTAGCGTGATGGCACAACACACAAAAAAAGATTCACCACACGAGCTGTGAAGAAGCAGGACCGTCAGCATCTACGGGCACGGCACTTGATGATGATGATGATTGTATCACTAACTTGCAGATCACTACAGCATATGATGAGGTTGAGATGTATTAAATCTTAGCCGGAAGGGGTTCCTAGAGAACGGAGAATCATCTCAAGGATTCAGTGAATGTTGGTAAAACATGCCCAGAAAGCCAGAATTAAACCAACTAGGCAGACCTCAGAGGTGCACAACAGGGACCTGTGACGGCAGCTTTATAAACATTATTTAACCTTATGGTTGGTCTTGCCTAAGACGTAAACTTGGCTGGTATGGTCGCTGAGATTATAAATCAGGATGTATGCAAGTATAGTTAACCCTTTGCTAACCACAGAAGAAACATACAGATTCTATGAACCCTTTACAAGCCATTAGAAAAACCGAAGAGCTTCTAAACAACCCAGTTATTTATAAATTTATGGGCTTGTTTATTTCATATACATGTGTTTTCTGCACATTACTTCTGTCTTGTGATTACGTTTTCAAATTTAGTTTACAAAAATTATTCATTAAAAAAAGGTGACCATCTTACCAAATGTATTTTCTTTCTTTTTTTTTTATAATAAAATCATAATATTTGTTTTTGAACATGGCTGCCAACTCATGAAGAAACCGTTCACACCTGAACTTGCTTTTAACCAAATTTTTAAAGAAAAATACAAGAAAGAAACGTGGGTATTTTGTTTCAAAACAGGAAGTGGGGTTAAGAATATGTGCTGTTATTTGAGACGGGATGACAGAGCAAGTAGGGTTAATGTTTATGGACTGGTTTGACGTCTGGTAGTAATTCTAATAGTTTGTTGTTTTGTTTTTTTTGGGGGGGTGGGGGGTGGGAGAGCGGGGAGGAAGAGGATTTAATATAAATGTTTTTTTCGTTTTATTTTGGAAGAAGGGAGAATTATAACGAAAAATAGTTAGAAGAAAAAAAATAAGAGTGTGCTTTTTTTTCCTCTCGTCATTTCTTACCGCGTTACAACTAGTGTATGAAACAAATCGACGCACTGAGCATGCCATTTTAACAGGCAATCAACAAGCAAGACCAAGTAACTCATACACAAACAAGAAAAGCTGTAATCTGAAACAGTATTATTATTATTATTATCGAATTACTGAATTTCTCGTAAAAAAGGTTTCCTTCGCTGTCAGTTGTTTCCTTTTTTTTTTTTAAATTTAACTTACACTTTCAATTTCATATGTCTTTGCTTTCTGTCACACCTCAGTGCTACACTGATTTCAACGCAAATGTTTGCAAATATGTTGTCAAAAAACATTTTGCGTGCAACTGCGCGTCGTATTGTCAAATTATGAAGTACGATTTAAAGTTCTCATTAAAAAAAAAGAAAAGGAGATCAGGGAAAAAAAAAACTAATGTAATGCTATCATATTTTTCTTCAATGCTGTTGCAGTACAGAGTAGCATAAGGGATTTTTAAAAAAAATGAAAGTAGCTGTTTTGTTTTTCTTTGAGCGGCGTTTAACATTTCGTGCGTGGCATGATTCTCTATGTATGAGCGGTCGCGCTGCCGCGCAGCTTAGAGGGAACATTGTTCACTGCGTCATTGGCCAGACATGTCAACGTTAGTGCGTTTCTGTTAGGACAGAAGAATGCCAGTAGTGGTTCTCCGTGCTTGACCTTGGTTTAGGCAAATTCTACAAATGCGGTTCCTTCTTCGCGCTCTGCAGAACGGAAACAACAACTTTCTTCTATCTTCTTGCTCCGTATCACACTAATTCTTCGCGCTATCGTCATTCGAGTTCTCTCTCGCCCAGTTGCTGTCCTTTTATTTTATCTTCAACGGTGTACATCAATGCCTTTTACTATTGCATGTCAGCTGTCGTCGTAGTTTTCTTGAAGGTCCTCTGCTTGATAAGCAGTGATTAAATCTAAACCTGCCAAACGATATGTGAGCGAACACGAACATTTTATGTAACAAAATATCATAGTCGTCATGTTTTACATGAAAATGCTATGACTGCTATTTACTGGCGAACAAAAGGAGCTGAAAATTATAAACTAAAAAAAAAGAATGGAATAAAACCAAATTGTTGCATTATTTGTTGTCTATCGTCTCTTACATTGCACCCTCACTCCTCAAACCTTCCTTTGTTAGGATCCTCCCTCTTCTTATTACTTCTCCCCCCCTCACCCCAAAAGCCACCCACCCACCCAAAAAAAGTGGGGAAAACGCATGGACATTTCTCGTTTAATTAAAAATAAAAATTGAAGTTCATTATCAAAGCGCTCCGTACAGAGTTCACGGGTATTCCAATTTCCTCCCAAGAAAAGGGAATCCCAGCAGAAGTGTGTGCACGTACTCCGTGGGCCATGCGAGAATCCTCGGGGACTGGACGGCAACAACAGAGGGAATAAAACCCGCAGCCATCAGTGCTGCACGCGGAGTCGCTATCGATTCACCTTCACCGCTGAAAAGATTTCATAAAAGTGGATAATTAAATGAAAATCGACGGCATCGACAAGATGCAGAGAGAGAGAGAGAGAGAGAGAGAGAGAGAGAAAGAGAGAGAGAGAAAGAAAGAAAGAGAGAGGAGAGAGAGAAGGAAAGAGAGACCTACCTTGGTGATCTCTTCATATGTTATTTACTATTTTTAACGTCTTGAAAGCTGATTAACCTTTTCTCAAGAAAGTTTCCCCTAAAGTTTCTGGTCAGGAAAACTAATCATGTAAGTTTAACTGCAGGCATTTTCCTGACGAACATTGTCCTTTCTTCTTAAGTTATCAGTTGCAGCAAACTGAGAGATATGTTTAAAAAGAAGACATTAAAACTATACTGGATTTTCTGTGGTTCCTGTTTTTGAAATGACTTCTTGAACTAATTGACAATAATAAGTGTATAACTATACAACTATACACGTGGCACTGCAGTAAAGCTGTGATACCAAAACGTATAAGCTAGGAAAAGAGTAGGAACAGCTTTATTACTTAACGAGTACAAAGATGTGACGTTTCGGCGTTAGCCTTCATCATACAAACACAAACAGGACGAAGAATCAGAGAGAGGAGACAAAGTATAGATTCACATGAATCCTATATTAAAGAAATAATAAAATGATAAAAAAAATTAATGAAAAACTGCATTGTATGGAGTACTTAGCTTCAGTCTTGGAAGAACACAAGTTGAAACTCGTGTGCACACTTCCAAAATAACGCTTTTGATATGCGACCGTTGCTATGTTCAAAATGTGTACGTTCTGAAAGGTGCAAAAATGTGCATGGTTGAGTGTAGACAATATTTTAATAGAAAGTTGTGATGCTAGTAGATGATGGTAGTGAATGGATGGAGACTTGTGATGTTTGATATTAGAGGATGGTAGTGAATGGATGGTAATCTAGTTAGGAGAAGGTGAAATAAATGATTATGGTTGTGGTAGATGGGTTCAGTTCAAATGTAGAGGGGTTCAAATGAGAGATGTGTTCAATTCAAATGTAATATCCACCCTCATTTATGCATGCGAAAGCTGGAAAACAACTAAAGAAATAGACACAAAAATTATACTCTTTTGAAAACAAATACCTAAGGAAAATACTCGGCATCAAGTGGAACGAATTCAAGAACAATGCAGAGATAAGACAGATGACTGAACAACAATCGGTCTCATGGGTGATCAGGAAAAGGAGATGGACATATGTTGGTCACTTGATGAGAAGAAACGATCAGAGAATCATAAAACAAGCTATCAAGTGGAACACAACAGACCAAAGAAAAAAAAAGGCAGACCACGTGAAACTCTAAAGAGGACTTGTTAAGAGAGGCCAAATTAATAGGCATTAAAAACACTTGACGAAGTTGAAAAGCTCGCCGAAAACAGGAAAAATTGGCGAAAAACCTTGCGAGACCTATTTGACGTTTAACGGCAGGTGAAGGATATAAGATAAGAGAGGAGGTTGTAATGTGATGATGCATGAAGGTTCTAAACCATGTGCAGCAATTAAGAATGGAGCTTAGAGGAGAGGGAGTATGATTGTGGTAGATTATGTGTATCGGAATAACGAGTTCAAAACGTGTGGTTCCAGCGTCCCATAGTCCTGAATGTAGCGGTTCTCAGGCGCTAGAAGGCTTATGTTTGAACTCTTTATTCAGCTACACATAATCTTCCACAATCATACTCCGTCTCCTCTAAGCTGCATTCTCACTTGTTGCACATAGTTTAGAACCTTCATGCATCGTCACATTACAACCCCTCTACCACAACCATAATAATTTATTTCACTTTCTCCTAACTAGATTACCATCCATTCACTACCATCCTCTAATATCAAATATCACAGGACCCTATCCATTCATAACCATCATTTACTATCATCTACTATCTACTTTCTACTATCATCAGAAGTTTCTATTAAAATGTTGTCTAAATTCAACCATGCGCATTTTTGCACCTTTCAGAACGTACGAATTTTGAACGTAGCAATAGTCGCATATCAAAAGCGTTATTGGAAGTGTGCATACGAGTTTCAACTTGTGTTGCTCCAAGACTGAAGCTAAGTTTTCTATACACTGCAATTTTTCATTAATTTTTTTGATCATATTAGTATTTCTTTTACATAGGATTCATGTGAATCTATACTTTGTCTCCTCTCTCTGATTCTTCGCCCTGTTTGTGTTTTATGATGAAGGCTGACGTCGAAACGTCATATCTTTGTACTCGTTAAGTAATAAAGCTGTTCCTACTTTTTTCCTAGTGTATACATCTTGAACTAATTGCTCTTTTACAGCCAAAACGGAGCTTTAAGTTTCATCGATTTTTTTCAGAAATCTTCTTCTTCTTCTTCTTCTTCTTCGTTCACTTCTACCACCAAAAACCGCACTGTGAACCTACTGAATTCACGCATGTGGTCCTCGTTAGGTCCCGTGGTCCCCTGTGTGGTCCAAAATAGACCACACGAGTTCCACGAAAGGACCACAAGGGGTTCAGAGTATCACAGTGCTTTAGCCTGTATTCTTGGTGGGTCTCGGAAGCGGGATTGCGTGACACCGTGGTTTTCATTGCACCAGTTTGGTCTAGGGTTGGACTTTCTCACCGGAAGACCTCGACGTGTTTGGAATATCAGTGCACCCCCGCTGGGTGAGAGGCGTTAGTCCACCCAGGCCAGAGTTGGACTTTCTCACCGGAAAACCTCGACGTGTTTTGAGATACCCGTGTATCACCGCCTGGTGAGAGGTGGTTGCCCATCCAGTCCAGGGTTGGACTTTCTCACCGGAAAACCTCAGCGTGATTAGGATACGCAAACATCCCCGCCGGGTGAGAGGTGGTTGCCTATCTAGACTTCCCTGGTCCAGTGTCTCCGACTTCAGCATTTTGCGGTCGTGGCCGCTACCCTTCCTAGTTGTGACCAGGATGGAGCTTTTGTCCAGGTGGACGAATCCTCGCCACTAGTGACTTCTACCCCTGGGTTGAGCCGGTTTAGGCATTTCCCAGTATGGGCGTGTTTGGGACGGGACCGACCTCTAGGGCAGAGGTACTGTGACATTCATAGCCTTCAAGATTCACCCCTGGTATGAGCCGGTTTAGGCAAAATTCACCAGTATGGGTGTTTATTAGGCGTTACCGACCTCTAGAGCGGAGGTGGCATGACATGTCTAGCCATCGAGTTCCACCCCTGGTGTGTGCCGGTTTAGGCATATTTCACCAGTGTAGGTGTATTTCGGACGTAGGCGGCCTCTAGAGCAGAGGTGCCGTGGTATAGCTCTCGTAGCGATACTACTGGACATACCAGGTTAAACTTCACTTTCCACCACTTTTTCCCATCGGCTTCGCACAGCAACCTTTATTTCTTTTCCGCATTTACTTCCTTAACCGGGAGGAGCTTCACTCCACGCACGGCATTTGAAAAGTCAACCAGCAGTGACTTAACCTCTGTGACAAGCCAGTTCATGCATTTCACCCGATATGACTGCACTCAGGACGTGGCCGACCTCCAGACCAGAGGTGCCGTGATTTGACTGTTTGCTTCGCTTTATTCTTTCAACCACCTTTTCCGCAGTGATGCTGCGCGGCAACCTCATTTGCAAATTTCTTCATTGGCCGGGAAGAGCACCGCTCCACGCACGGCAGCTGAAGATCTCGCCAACAGCGGCAGATGAGCTACCAAACGTGACACTCATCTACCCTAAGTAACTGATTTTCAGGCGCCAGATATTCGCCCTCGCCCCTTCTCCTGTCAGTTTAAACAGTTCTGCCACGGGAAGGCCAGGAGCTGGACTCGACTGACATAGGCTGTTTGTGGCGCGTTTGCAGTCCTTAGAACCTTTTTCAGAAATGATAATGAAGGACGGAGTGGTCTCGGGTACTATGTGATGTTTAGTAAGCCATATTGATATATAGAACATCTATAGAATAGTTTATCTTCTCTCCTTCCCTCCCTCCCTCTCTCCCTCTCTTCTACCATCTCCTATTATCTCTTCCTCTCTCCTACTCTCTCTCTCCGTTTCTCTCTTCTGCTCTTTCCTGCACTCACCATCCTACTCCCTCTCTCCTAATTTCTCTCTTATTCTCACCTACTCACTCTCTTCCTGCTCTCTCTATCTCCCTCTCTCCTACTTTCTCTCTCTCTCTCTCTCTCTCTCTCTCTCGCCGGGTATAAAACTGACCTGACTTTAGACTTTCAATCTACCTCCAAGTGTTGACTTGATTTAAGCTTTTCAACAAATGGACTCACAAGTATTCCTCACGACAAAACCCAAGTCAACTGCTCCTTTTCCGGGCACCTGAGTGGCATAGTGGTAAGTGCACTGGGTTTTTATGCTGGACGACGCTAAAGTTTTGGATTCTACGTGGAGGCTCTCCTGTCTATAACGCTGTAAGAACATTTACCTGGATATTTCTAGATCTAGTGAGGAGGACTGTAGTCACGTCTGATATATCAACCATTTCACGCTCAGGTGTGTCAACAGATCAAAGGAAAATATTGACACTAAAACAATTTCTCTTAAAATGCGGGGACTAAATCTATTTCCTGTAAAATGTGGGAACTAATACATATGCCTATGAGATCTGCACACTTAACAAAACAGCTGAGAAACACATGAATGCCTTTGAATGTAAATGCTACAGAAGAGTTCTTCAAATATCATGGACACAAAAAAGAACAAATATATCCATACTACAAGAACTTAATATTGAAGAAGGTTGGCTAGTAAAGAGGATTAAAGAGAGAAAACTTAAATATTTTGGACACATTAAACGTTATGATAATCTAGAGAAAACCGTTTTGGAAGGGTACATAATGGGAAAAAGAAAGAGAGGAAGACCAAGGCGAAGATGACTGCAAGATTATCGTTGATGATCTGCAAATGGATGCATCAGCAGCAGGCCATCTTGCTCACAACCGAGAGGCCTACAGGAGTGCTGTTAGGGAGGCAAAGTTTCACAAGGGACATGCAAATGAATGAATGAATACTATGTAGTCTAAAATGCCGGAACTAATACCATTTAATGTAAACTATAGGAACTAATACTATTTAGTCTAAACTATTGGTACTAATACTATTTAGTTTAAAATATGGGAACTACTACCATTTAGTCGAAAATACTTGCACTAATACTATTTAGTCTAAAATACGGACATTAATACTACTTAGTCTAAAATATGAGCGATAATACTATTTAATCTAAAAATACGGCCATTAAAACTAGTTCCTCTAAAAATGTGGTCTTTAACTCTCATACTCCTGAATTACCTTCCATGCTCTACCATAAAACATTGTGACGACAAATTTTGATAGAGAGAAACTGGGAGGATGTTACTCTGCAACTGAGAAATACTGGCCGGGTTCAAAATATGCTACTTTTCATGATATTTAGACTTTGCGTGAATAACGCTGTTAGCTTTAATTATCATAGATGTCCAAGGTCAACCAACCCTCCCAGTTTTCTTTTGGGGCGAAAGAGTCAACGTTATTATTCCATTGGTATGTCAAAGTGACACGGAACAAATCTAGCGTTCCAATGAGAACTTTCAAATGCTGCCAGGGCTGTTTTTGCCTTTAAAAATATGATCGTCGTCCATTTCTCTCTCTCTCTCTCTCTCTCTCTCTCCCTCTCCCTCTCTCTCTCGCTCTCCCTCTCTCTCCCTCTCTCTCTCCGTCTCTCTCTCCCTCCCTCTCTCCCTCTCTATCTCTCTCCCCCATCTCTCTCTCTCTCTCTTACCATTTACGTTTATCACAAACGACTAGATGACAAGTACACAGATGTCATCAATTTTCCTAATCCGGCGACATTTTCCGGCCCTCATTTTGCTCCCCGAATGCCGTGTATATTTGTTCTACACTTTTGTTCTATACTACAGGTAGTATGTGCAAATATAAAGGAAATAACACGGGAAATGTTCTACTCCAGGAGTTCGTAATCCGGGGGGACCCATATCCCTCTTGGAGGTGCATGACTAAACGGTTGGGGATTACAGGGCGAGATCTGTGAACAGTTTTTGTTTAAATTATTGTTGTTGGACTAGAATTTTCTTCCACTCGTTCTGATCATAGATATCAAGATGTCCAGTGAGAAGCCAAGCCACTGACATATTTGAAGTAACACTGGTAGCTACAAGAGATGATGATGATGATGATGATGATGATGGTGATGGTGATGATGATGATGATGATGTACGGCTGACATACTGAACAATCCACTGGGTCTCTGTAATCGTAAAAACGATAAGAAGCAATACTCCCTCTAAGGTATTCGGCTGCACGTACCACGCACGCGCGCGCATACACACACACACACACACACACACAAATCATGCCTGGAATGACAATTTTATATGCGGAGCAAAAAATAACAAAGTTTTTAAAATGCAGTTCTTTTTTTTTCGGTGTTCTAATGCCACTCTGTGCTTTAGCAGGACTGAAGGAAAATATAATAGCGTTACATGAGTTTGTTTTTTTTTTTCATTTCTTTGGATTTTCCTGCGGTTTGGCATTAAGACGCATTTATGTATTGGGAATGTATTTTGCATACGGGTTCATAATTTTGTGAAACGAACCTCAAAATCTTAGAGGGCACGTTGGTAATAAGTTCTGTTCTACAGAACATAAAACACTTATTTAAAAATCTTCTTCTTCAGCTTTCCGAGCCGTTAATGCTCCTTGCTGCAGATAAAGTTCACCTCCATTCCTCTCTATTCCTAATATTCTCTCTCCAGTTGGTGACACCAATTTCTTTTATATCCTCTTCTATGTTGTCTTTACGTCTTTGTCTTGGTCTACACCTTGGTCTTGTTTCCCTCATCTCTTGTACATACATCATTTTCATTTGTCTATTCTGTTCCATATTCTTTCTACATGGCCCAGCCAGCGTTGTCTGTTCAGTGTCAAGATTTATAATTCGTTGGGATTTAAATAAGCTGTTCAGTTCAGTGTTCTTTCTAGCTCTCCATTCTCCATTGTTGGTATCCTGTATCGGCCCAAAGATTCTTCTTAGGATCTTGTTCTCAAAGATCTGCAATTGTTGTTCATCTTTCTTTGTTGTACTCCACGTTTCTGATCCATACATGACGGCTGGTCGTATTATAGTTTTCTAAATTGCTGTTTTGTTGTTTTGAGACAGGATTTTGGATTTTAACAGGTGTTGCAAAACAAAGTATATTTTATTCCCCAATTATACTCTGATTTAAATTTCCTGGCTTACCGTGTTGCTTCTGTTGACTTATTTAACAATGGAACAAGAAAACACAAACCACATACTGTACCTGCCCTTGGGGGAAGTGATCTGTAGAACCAGCCCTTCCACATCCGCGTTGTGGGCCACCCGCTGCCGCTTCTTCCGCCCGGTCAGCCAGCTGCAGGACACTGTCCAGAGGATTCCCAGGACACTCAGAATGAGGAGGAAAATGACCGCGGCTGTCGATTTAACGTTCAGCTCCCTGGGGTCGTCCATCAAGTCTGCGTGACAACAAAATATCAAGATTTCTTTTTTTTTTTTCATTTGCCTCAGCTCTCAACAAATCCTCTCAGATGACCCCAAAAACTCTAACTCTAACTTCTCATTGGTTTTACCATTTTGGCACAAACCCTATAATTTCTTTTTATTACTGCTGATGGAATTTTATGGTCTTTTCATATTTCCTAACAGAGAGCTTATTTTTGTTGGCAAATTCTTTATAACTAACATGTATAAACTACGAAAAAAAAAGTAGGAACAGTTTTATTACCTAACGAACACAAACTGTAACGTTTCGCCGTAAGCCTTAATCATACAAACATAAACAGGATGAAGAAATAGAAAGACGAGATAAAGTATAGAATCACATTAATTTTATGTTAAAGAAGTAACAAATAAATGAAATTAGTTAACACTTAGCTTAGTCTTGGAAGAACACACGTAAGCGTTGCCAATAAAATTTTGACAATGCGTCAGGTGTTATGTTCAAAATGCTTTCGTTCTGAAATGTCCAAAAATGTGCATGGTGGAGTTTTGAGACGAGATTTTAGATGATGGTGGTGAATGGGGAAAGAGGAGAAGAGAGAGAAAGAGAGAGAGAGAGAGAGAGAGAAAGAGAGAGAGAGAATGAGAGAAAGAGAGAGAATGAGAGAAAGAGAGAGAGAGAGATAGAAAATGTAACCTAGCTAGGAGAGTGTGAAATAAATGATTATGGTTGAAGTAGAGGGGCTGTATAACAATGATGTATGTAGGCTCTGAATTATGTGCAAAGAGTGAGAATGGAGATTAGTGGAGAGGGGTTATGATAGTGAAAGAGGAGAATGTTATGTGTAGCTGAATAACAAGTTTAAGCCATGTGGATCCAGCGTTCTACAAACCTGAATGGAGCGGTTCTCAAGCGCCAGGCGGCTTGTGTCATCTGCGTGACATTGTTTGACGGCTGTTACCAGAAAATCAGATTTGCCTCTGTGGTTGGGGCCATTGAAATGATTTGGGACTGGTTTCGAAGCATGCTTGGGCGATGTCGTGCAGATGTTTCTGCATGTGGTCTCCTAGTCTGGTTCACCAATATACGTTATTCCGCATCTTTTCGCATACGATGACATAAATCACATTACGGGACTCGCATGTGAATCCCTCATGAAGAGTGAGGATAGTTTTAGGAAAGGTGATCGTTTTCTTTTCCCAGACTATCGGGCAGGTAACACAGCGAGGGCGGTTACATTTTCTGGTGCCAACATATGTAAGGTTACACCACAAGTGGTTGTGGACGAGGATGTCCTTAAGGTTTGGCTCACGCTTGTGTGCTAAAAGGGGTGGATCAGAGAATATGTCACGGGTGTCAGGGTCGAGTTGGATTATCGGCAGATGATGATAAAGGATTTTCGTAACCATCTGAACATGCGGGTGGAGAGGAAGTACTAACTTAACTCTGTCAGATGGAGTGACAGGCTTTTTTCTGAAAGCTTTTTTGCGGCTCACTAGTTGGATACGGTTGAAGGCTTCACGAAGGACATTTTCTGGGTAGTGGCGATGCCGGAAAAATTCTAATAATTTTCAACTAAGAGTTATTCTCTTCTACAACATCGAAAATGAGGGCATCAAATGCACGGTTATCGTGGAAATTATGGATGCCGGGAAAATTCTAATAATTTTCAACTAAGAGTTATTCTCTTCTACAACATCGAAAATGAGGGCATCACATGCACGGTTGTCGTGGAAATTATGGTATGCTATCTACACGACTTTACGTGGCTGTCTCATCAGTCTCATCTGTCTATTCAGATTAGTTTATGTAAGCGGACACTGGTTTGAATGATAAGAGAGAGAGAGAGAGAGAAAGAGAGATTTCTTTTTCAAAAGATACAGAATTTGGCACACGGGTGAGATTGATATTCTGTCCTACATCATTCAGCATTCACTCTCTTGTACAGAGACAGACAGACAGACAGACAGACGGACGGATAGATAGATAGATAGATAGATAGATAGACAGACAGACAGACAGACAGACAGACAGACAGACAGACAGACAGACAGACAGATAGATAGATAGATAGATAGATAGATAGATAGATAGATAGATAGATAGATAGATAGATAGATAGATAGATAGATAGATAGATAGATAGATATCTAACATATTAATGACAAAAATAAGGAAACGAAAGCGCCAGTAACAAAAAATCATGAGAGTAATATTTTGGATCATGCCTACATCAGACAAGAAAAGAAAAAACAAACTAACAATTTTTATTATCTTCGACTTTTGTTCTTTGTGCTGTGAGAAGAAGACATTAGTTGAAAATCACTTCCATGTGCTAAACCTACAGAATTCTTTCTCTTGAATCAGTAGTAAAAATTATTCCATAGGAACATTACAGATCTCGTTTTCTGTAGTACGAAGAATTAAATTAAGAGAGAGAGAGAGAGAGATAGATAGCGAGAGAGAGAGAGAGAGAGAGAGAGAGAGATCAATATAGCGAATAATTCAGGAAAAAGAAATAACAAGATACAGACAAAGTGAAAATAACACCGAGAACAGAACAACGTTTAGTATGTGATGTGCTTTCAGAAACATTTAGTGTGTTTCTACATTTTATCAACAAGGTTTAGTATGAGATGTGCTTTCAGAAACATTTAGTGTGTTTCTACATTTTATCAACAACGTTTAGTATGAGATGTGCTTTCAGAAACATTTAGTGTGTTTCTACATTTTATCAACAAGGTTTAGTATGAGATGTGCTTTCAGAAACATTTAGTGTGTTTCCACATTTTATCAACAAGGTTTAGTATGAGATGTACTTTCAGAAACACTTAGCGTGTTTCTACAATTTATCAACAAGGTTTAATATGAGATGTGCTTTCAGAAACATTTAGTGTTTTTCTATATTTTGTCAAGTCGACAAACACATTCCAACAGTCTGGCTGGTTCTGGTGCAATTTGAATGCCATTATTCCAGGCCGCTAGTGATGTCATTCGTGCAAAAAAAACTAATCATCAAAAATTCACTTTACTTGTTTATGAGAATATAAACCAAAGGATATAAACCGTTACAGGTGTTAATCACAATACCGTATTACAGATGTTGCATACATCACTTCCTATCACTGTTCACTATATTACTTCCTATCACTGTTCACTATATTACTTCCTACCACTGTTCACTACATTACTTTCTACCACTGTTCACTACATTACTTCCTACCACTGTTCACTACATTACTTCCTATCACTGTTCATTACATTATTTCCTACCCCTGTTCACTGTATTACTTCCTAGCATCATTCATTACACCACTCATTACCACTGTTCACTACAGTACTTCCTAGCATTGTTCATTACATTACTTCCTACCACAGTTAACTGCATTACTTTATACCACTGTTCACTACATTACTTCCTACTTCAGTTCACTACATTACTATCGACCATTGTCCAGTACATTACTTCCCACCTGTGTTCACTAAATTACTTCTACAACCGTTCGTTATATTACTTCCTACTAATATTCACTGCATTACTTCCTATCATTGTTCACTACATTACTTACTACCACCATTCATTACACCACTTCTTACCACTGTTCACTACATTACTTCCTATCACTGTTCATTACATTACTTCCTACCACAGTTCACTACATTACTTTCTACCACTGTTCACTACATTACTTCCTACCACTGTTTAGTATATTACTTCCTACCACTGTTCACTATATTACTTCCTACCACTGTTCATTACATTATTTCCTACCCCTGTTCACTGTATTACTTCCTAGCATCATTCATTACACCACTCATTACCACTGTTCACTACAGTACTTCCTAGCATTGTTCATTACATTACTTCCTACCACAGTTAACTGCATTACTTTATACCACTGTTCACTACATTACTTCCTACTTCAGTTCACTACATTACTATCGACCATTGTCCAGTACATTACTTCCCACCTGTGTTCACTAAATTACTTCTACAACCGTTCGTTATATTACTTCCTACTAATATTCACTGCATTACTTCCTATCATTGTTCACTACATTACTTACTACCACCATTCATTACACCACTTCTTACCACTGTTCACTACATTACTTCCTATCACTGTTCATTACATTACTTCCTACCACAGTTCACTACATTACTTTCTACCACTGTTCACTACATTACTTCCTACCACTGTTTAGTATATTACTTCCCTACCATTGTTCACTATATTACTTCCTACCATTATTTAGTACATTACTTCCTATCACTGTTCATTATATTACTTCTCACAATTGTTCACTACACTACTTCACACCACTACTCATTACATTACTACTTACCACTGTTCACTACAATACTTCTCATCACTGTTCATTACATTACTTCCTACCTCTGTTCGTTACATTACTTCCTATCATATTCACTGCATTACTTCCTACCACTGTTCACTACATTATTTCCTAACTCTCTTCACTATATTACTTCCTACCACTCTTCACTACATTACTTCCTACTACTGTTCACTGCATTACTTCCTACCACTCTTCACTATATTACTTATACAACTGTTCATTATATTACTTCCTGTTAATGTTCATTGCATTACTTACTGTCACTGTTTGCTACATTACTTCCTAACTCTCTTCACTATATTACTTTCTACCACTGTTCACTCCACTGTTTCCTACCCCTGTTCACTGCATTACTTCCTTCCATCATTCATTCTCTCTCTCTCTCTCTCTCTCTCTCTCTCTCTCTCTCTTTCTGAACCTTAAGTGCCCAGGGCACATGGGGCTTCCGCAAGGGTTTTCCACAAATGCCTGTCCTTCGCCTTTTTTTCTGCTCTTGCCCAGGTAAGCCTTCTACTGCTCAACATCCTCTCTGTTGTTCTTCTCCATGTCTCTTTTGGTCTACCCTTACTTCTGTTCCCCTGTGGTGTCCATCTTAGTGCTATTTTTGGTAGTGAGTTGTCAGTTATTCGGAGCACATGTCCCAACCATCGCCAGCGTCTTTCCTCAATAATTGTTGTCAGTGGCTTCATCTGCATTTCTGCTAATAAGATGTTATTTCTTATGGTGTTTGGCCAAAATATTTTTCTAATTCTTCCTAAACATTTAGTCTGGAAAGAATTCAACTTGTTTTCTATGGTTTTGGTGATTTTCCAGCATTCACTTCCATAGAGTAGTACACTTAGAACATTACTCTTAAATATCCTGATTTTCATATTTATGCTTAGTTTTTTTATTTCCATATAGTCTACAGCATTGCATTAAATCATTCATTACACCACACATTACCACTGTTCACTACATTACTTCCTACCACTGTTTATTACATTACTTCCTACCACAGTTCACTGCATTACATTATACCACTGTTCACTACATTACTTCCTACTTCAGTTCACTACATTACTATCGCCCATTGTCCAGTACATTACTTTCTAATTTTGTTCACTACATTACTTCTACAACTGTTCATTATATTACTTCCTACTAATGTTCACTGTATTACTTCCTATCATTGTTCACTACATTACTTCCTACCACCATTCATTACACCACTTCTTACCACTGTTCACTACATTACTTCCTCCTTCAGTTCACTACATTACTATCGACCACTGCCCGCTACATTACTTCCTACCATTGTTCACTACATTACTTCCTACCACTGTTTAGTACATTACTTCCTACCACTGTTCACTACATTACTTCTTACAATTGTTCACTATACTACTTCCTACCACTACTCATTACATTACTTCCTACCACTGTTCACTGCATTACACGTTAAGGTCGTTTAAGAAAGATCTGAGAATTGAAGAATTTGTCAGACAGATAGACAGGTAGAGAGACGGACAGGCAAGTTAACGGATCGATGGATAATTTAAAGTGGATCAATGAATGGATGGACGGAGGCGCGCATGGTTAGAAGGATGGATGAGTAGTTAGTTAGATGAATGGATGCGCAGATGTGGTGATGGAGGTGTGCAAGAGTAGTTAGTTAGATGAATGATTGTGCAGATGGGTGGATGAGGGGATGAATGTATTAGTAAACGGATAAATGAGCGAACAAATAAATTGATGAGTGAGTGGATAAATTGATATACGACAGAATGAAAGACGAATAAATTGAGACTGGATGGAGAGATGGCCACATTCATATGTATGGAAATGTAAACAGAAGAATGGATACCGCATATGTATGAGCACAGAAACAGAAGAATGAATAAAGCATATGTGCGGGCATATAAACAGAAGAATGGATACACCATATGTATGGACATATGAACAGAAGAATGGATGCAGCAAAATAGAAACTTTGGTAGATTTAGAGCGAACAAGAAGGCGAAGGAATAAACGTTGGATTTTTACTTTGAGTTAAACAACAATGACAACAACAACAACAATGACAACAACAACAACAGAAAAGCCAGAAACAGCGTCAACGCTAGTAGAAATCAATATTAAGAGCAGCACAAAACAGCAGCAGCAACATGAACTATAGCATCAAAAACAATTTTAAAGAGCATCAATAACACCAGCACTATCGTCAATAACAGTTTTAAATACAATAACAACAGCATCCAACAACAGCAGCACTTACATAAACAACAACACTAACAACGATAACACCAGCAACAGCAAGAGCAGTAACAACCACAGTAAGAGTAACAGCACCGACGCGAACGAGAACATCAGCAACAGCAACTAGAAACAAACACAGCAACAACACAAATAACAACAGCAAGCATCAACAGTAAACATCACAAGCAACGAACTAAACTATAACAAGATGAACTCCATTACTAGATCCGGGAAGAAAGATTCCAAACGTACGGAAATAGAACTCTCACAGATGTAGACGGTAAAACCGGGCTAGAGCAAGCAGCCGGAACAGAACTCTCTCGATTTAAAAGAGCTCGGAGAATGAAACAATGAAAACGAAAATAGACAGACTGACGAAGACATCACAGACCAGGCACGCGCGCTATTTGAGTGACACATTATGAGTCTCTTCTTGGGCGAAGAAAGGCCTGGAGAATGTATAAAGTGTAAGGGGAGAGAACGTTGTAAATATTTGCTTCTAAATTTAGCTAAAACAACGTTTAAAAAAAAAGATTTAAACGACGCGCCAACAAATATACCATTTAACCAAGACATTAACGGATTCAACAAAGACGATAACAGATTTAAGGAAGAAACTAACAGATTTAACCAAGACACTAACACATTTAACCAAGACATTAACTGATTCAACAAAGACACACCAGATTTAATCAAAACACTAACAGAATTAATCAAGACAACAGAATAAGTCAAAACACTAACACATTTAACCAAAACACTAACAGATTTAACCAAAACACTAACACGTGTAACCATATAGCTGACAGATGTAACCAAAAAACCACCAGATTAATGAAAACACTAGCAGATTTAACCAAATAACTAACAGATTTAACGAAAACACTAACAGATTTAACCAAGACACTAACAGATTTTACCAAGTCACTAACAGCTTTAACCAAGACACTAACACTTCTAATCAAGACGCTAACACATTTAATCAAGACACTAACAGATTTAATCAAGACACTAACAGATTTAACCAAGACACTAACACATTTAATCAAGACACTAACACATCTAATCAAGACACTAACAGATTTAACCAAGACACTAACACATTTAATCAAGACACTAACACATTTAATCAAGACACTAACACATCTAATCAAGACACTAACACATTTAATCAAGACACTAACACATTTAATCAAGACACTAACACATTTAATCAAGACACTAACACATTTAATCAAGACACTAACACATTTAATCAAGACACTAACACATTTAATCAAGACACTAACACATTTAATCAAGACACTAACACATTTAATCAAGACACTAACACATCTAATCAAGACACTAACACATTTAATCAAGACACTAACACATTTAATCAAGACACTAACACATCTAATCAAGACACTAACACATTTAATCAAGACACTAACACATTTAATCAAGACACTAACAGATTTAATCAAGACACTAACACATTTAACCAAGACACTAGCAAAATATTGAACCTCATACACAAACAAACAATTTAAGAAAACACAGATGAACACTTTTAACTAAGAAAGACACAAAAATAATTAACCCTAGACAACAGCTAACACATTTAACCAAGACACAAAAAAGGCACATATAAAACAGACAGTAATGCTGTTATAAATGACGTCTAACATTTGAACAGAATGTCTGTAGTTTGACTGATATCTCAGCAGAAAAACAAAAGCATTATCTTAATCTTGAAGTAACAACACATTTTTTTAAAAGTAACACTGGCAACATTTCCCTAAATTAGATACATCTTTATAACGAAAACTTGCTTGGAATAAGTGACAAGGCAGATATTGACAGATTTCAGCTTTTCTCAATTTAGTGGCAATTTCAGGATAATGTAGCTATATTTAGGTTTAATGGTTTAAAGAGAAACTTTCAGCTTGATTTTATGATATTTAAAATTTTTTTTTCTTCAAAAAAGCACGTTTCAGTAGAAGTAATAGAAACTACCTTTAGAATTTTCATAATTCATTTAGAAATATTAGTGGTGGTGGTGGTAGTAGTGATAGTAGACGTAGTTGTAATAATGGTAGTAGTAGTAGCAACATTAGCAGTAATAGCAGTAGTAGTAGCAGCAGTAGCAGTAGTAGTAGTAGTAGTAGTAGCAGCAGTAGTAATAACTGTAGTAGTAGTAGTAGTAGTAGTAGTAGTAGTAGTAGTAGTAGTAGTAGAACCAGTAGCAGTAATTGTAGTTGTAATAATTGTTGTAGTAGTAGTGGTAGTAGTAGTAGTAGTACCAGTAGTAGTATTAGTATTAGTAGTAGTAGTAGTAGTAGCTAAGACTACTCTTCGAACGCCAGTCTGTGATCCATGAAGCGCAAGTTCGAATCACTGAAAGGTCCATAGTTTTTACTTTTTTTTCTTTAAGAGGTCAAAATTTAAAATCTCAGCCTTCTCACACCTTTGCAACCGCTCTAGGTAAGCGGCCATTAATCCATCAGCTTCAAACTATTAATCAAGTGAACTTTTGGATACCGGCATGTACGTTATAACTGAAAAAATGTTAAGCAGACAAATAAGAATTAACATCTCTGTTGACAGAAATGCAGATGAAGCCACTGACAGCAATTATCGAGGAAAGACGCTGGCGATGGTTGGAACACGCGCTTCGGATGACGGACAACTCACTACCAAAAATAGCACTAAGATGGACACCACAGGGGAACAGAAGTAAGGGTAGACCAAAGGAGATATGGAGAAGAACAACAGAGAGGATGTTGAGCAGTAGAGGGCTCACCTGGGCAAGAGCGGGGGAACAGGCAAAGGACCGTGTTTGTGGAACCCCTTGTGGAAGCCCCATGTGCTTTTGTGGCAGTATTAGTTCAACGATCTAATAATCATTATCATGGTCAAGACACCAACTTAGATAGTTAGCAGCCCGGAATTATATTGTGTTGGAGTCGTCTTTTGATATATTTTCGTCGTCAGTCATCATCATCAAGTTCCACGTAATAAACGGATGTGAGTGCCAAGATAATGCAGTCTTGATTGATAATCCTATGTGCCAGATTGTGAACGTCCATGGGTTGCCCTGTGAAGAGTATATCATTACAGGGAATGTTCCACGTGTTGTTACTGCATATCTGTAAATTAGTCACACCACAAGGTGACGACTTAGTCACACCACAAGGTCACACAGCCAACATACCTGTTCAGAGCACGCAATAACAACGTAACATTAACAAGAAACACACACGTTTTCAGTGGCATAACTCTGAGATATTGATTGTTAGATACCCTAGAACAAATACTACCACACCTTTGACACTTAAGGTTCAGAAATAGAGATAGTGAGAGAGAGAAAGAGGAAGAGAGAGAGGTAGAGAGAGGGGGAGAAAGAGGAAGAGAGAGAGTGAGAAAGAGAAGGAGAGAGAGAGGGAGAAAGAGGAAGAGAGAGAGGGGAGAAAGAGGAAGAGAGAGAGAGGGAGAAAGAGGAAGAGAGAGAGAGGGAGAAAGAGGAAGAGAGAGAGAGGGAGAAAGAGGAAGAGAGAGAGAGAGAGAGAGGAGAGAAAGAAGGAGAGAGAGAGGAGAAGCAGACAATAATAAAAATAACAAAAATAGCCAGAGCAAGAAAATAATAAACGACAAGGATGATAACATCTGGAAGCTGTGAAATTCTCAGACATGAAATTGTATTCACCTGCAAAAAAAAAAAATCTTTTGAACAAAAGCCAAGGCAATGACCTAGATACCGCGGCATGTTAAAGAACCTGTGTTCGCATATACCACCTCACAGGCGGAGCAACTTGTCTGCGTATGTCAGAGTGTCATCATAGCCTTGATCCTGAGTAGAATCATCATTTGACCGTGTTGTCATGGGAGATATACTTTTATTTTCAAAACAATTTTTGCCTTCTCTAGCCGTAATCTTCCCAGGTATCCTTGTATATTTGTATGATGATTAATTAAAAATAGTTCACCTTTCCAAGTATCCTTGTATATTTGTATGATCATCATCATCATCATATGCCGTGCCGACTGGCGTTGGCTATAATGCTTCTCCAGAGTACACGATCCTTCATGCAGGCCATCAGTTCAGTTGGTGATCTCCTCTCACGCCATCCCGTCAGACTGTCCAGTATCATTTCTCTTGGTCTTCCTCTTGATCTTCTTCCTTCTATTTTTCCTGTTGTTATAATATTTTCAATGATTTGTATGATGCTTAATTAAAAATAGTTCATCTTTCCAGGTATCCTTGTATATTTGTATGATGATTACATTAAACCAGTTAATCTTTCTAGGTATCCTTGTATATTTGTATGATGATTAAATTAAAAATAGTTAATCTTTAGAACAAAGACTTACAACTTGAACTCGCTGATAGTTGTTTTCAAGACCCGAACGACTTAATTAGCAATCCAAATATGCTAAATATTCCCAGAATAAAAAACACAAATATTACATATCCACCATCGTCTGTGCTGTCCCCTCAGCAAGCTCTGATATTATCCCACTTCTGTCACTCTTCTTCTATACTTTTCTTCCTGGCTTGGAGAGCTTACCATAATGGCTTTGAGTCACACCGCTATATCACAGCATCGAGTCATACTGCTATAACACCACCATGGAGTAATACTGTTATAACAACGCAATGGAGTAATACTTTTATAACACCACCATGCAGTAATACTGTTATAAACCCCGCCATGGAATCATACTGCTATAACCCCGCCATGGAGTAATACTGTTATAACACCGACATGGAGTAATACTGTTATAACACCGCCGTGTAGTAATACTGTTATAACACCGCCATGTAGTAATACTGTTATAACACCGCCATGTAGTAATACTTTTATAACACCGCCATGTAGTAATACTGTTATAACACCTCCATGTAGTAATACTGTTATAACACCGACATGGAGTAATACTGTTATAACACCGACATGGAGTAATACTGTTATAACACCTCCATGTAGTAATACTGTTATAACACCGCCGTGTAGTAATACTGTTATAACACCGCCATGTAGTAATACTGTTATAACACCTCCATGTAGTAATACTGTTATAACACCGCCATGTAGTAATACTGTTATAACACCGTCGTTTAATAATACTGTTATAACACCTCCATGGAGTAATACTGTTATAACACCGACATGTAGTAATACTGTTATAACACAGTCGCTTAATAATACTGTTATAACACCTCCATGGAGTAATACTGTTATAACACCGCCATGGAGTAATACTGTTATAACACCGTCGTTTAATAATACTGTTATAACACCGCCATGTAGTAATACTGTTATAACATCGCCATATAGTAATACTGTTATAACACCGCCATATAGTAATACTGTTATAACACCGTCGTTTAATAATACTGTTATAACACCTCCATGGAGTAATACTGTTATAACACCTGCATGGAGTAATACTGTTATAACACCGCCATGTAGTAATACTGTTATAACACCGCCATGTAGTAATACTGTTATAACACCGCCATGTAGTAATACTGTTATAACCCCGCCATGTAGTAATACTGTTATAACACCGCCATGTAGTAATACTGTTATAACACCTCCATGTAGTAATACTGTTATAACACCGACATGGAGTAATACTGTTATAACACCTCCATGGTGTAATTCTGTTATAACACCGCCGTGCAGTAATACTGTTATAACACCGCCATGTAGTAATACTGTTATAACACCGCCATGGAGTAATACTGTTATAACACCTGCATGGAGTAATACTGTTATAACACCGCCATGTAGTAATACTGTTATAACACCGCTATGTAGTGATACTGTTAAAACACCGCCATGTAGTAATACTGTTAATACACCGCCATGGAGTCACACTGGTATAACCCAGCCATGGAGTCACACTAGTACAACCCAGCCATGGAGTCACGCTGCTATATCTCATCAGTGATTCACAGAGCTATATCGCAGCACTGAGTTACAGAGCTATATCGCAGCATTGAATCATACTGCTATAACCTTGTATTTGAGTCATACCGCTATAATCTTGTATTTGAGTCATATTGCTGTGACCGTGTATTAGAGTCATATTGTATTTGAGTCATACTGCTGTAATCCCGCTTTTGAGTCATACTGCTGTAATCCCGCTTTTGAGTCATACTACTATAACTTCATTTTTGAGTCATACTGCTATAACACCACTCTTGAGTCATATTGCCATAAACACACTTTTGAGTCATATTGCTACAACCCCTTTTTTGAGTCATACTGCTATAATCCTGCCTTTGAGTCATACTGCTATAATCCCACATATGAATAATGCTGCTATATCCCCGCTTTTGAGTCATACTGTTAAAATCCTATTTTTTTAGTTGTACTGCTATAATCAAACGTTTGAGTCATACTGCCAGAACCACACTTTTGAGTCATACTGCTAGCACCCCACTTTTTGAGTTATACAGCTATAAAGTGTTTGTTTGGGAACATATGAGAAATTGAAAGGTGTTTGTATGGGAATATAGGGGAAATTGAAAGGTGTTTGCATGGGAATATATGGGAAATTGAAAGGTGTTTGTATGGGAATATATGGGAAATTGAAAGGTGTTTGTATGGAGATATATATGGGAAATTGAAAGGTGTTTGTATGGAAATATATAGGAAATCGAAAGATGTTTGTACGGGAAAACAGGGGAAATCGAAAGATGTTTGTATAGGAAAACAAGGGAAATTGAAAGGTGTTTGTATGGGAATATAGGGGAAATTGAAAGGTGTTTGTACGGGGATATAGGGGAAATTGAAAAGTATTTGTATGGGAATATATGGGAAATTGAAAGGTGTTTGTATGGGAATATATGGGAAATCGAAAAGTGTTTGTATGGGAATATAGGGGAAATTTAAAGGTGTTTGTGTTGGAACATATGAGCAATTGAAATATGTTTGTATGTGAACATATGAGAAACTGAAAAGTATGTGTCTGGGAATATATTGGAAATTGAACGATGTTTGTGTGGGAACATGGGAAATTGAAAGGTGTTTTTAATGGAATATATGGGAAGTTAAAAAGCGTGTGTGTGTGGGAACACGGGAAAGTTAAAGGTGTTTGCGCTAGAATATATGAGAAATTGAAAGGTGTTGATGTGGGAACATATGGGAAATTGAAGGGTGTTTGTAAACAGCTGAGAAATTGGAAGGCGTTTATCAGATAATGTATGAGAAATTGGAATCCGTCTCTTTCCTGGGAAAGTATGGGAAATAGCAAAACAATGTTACAAAATGCGTGTGTTTAAATAAATAACTGTTAAAAGATAACAGAAGAAAGGCATAGACAGACAGGTCTGAAGCCCGTTTTCTTATTTGTTATTATTTTCCCTTGTGACCGGTCACAGCTGAAAACTTGTCACGAGATTTACTCGTGAGACTGATTTGCAGTCACCTGGGGGAAAATCTGTTGGTTATGAACGAGATTGAGAGAGCCTAGAAGAGAATCTTGAACGAGTGGGTAGAGAAAAGTTTGACTGTGGAATAAAACTGACTTGCATTTCGCACAGTTTCAGCCATTCAGTCAATCATTCAGTCAATCATTCAGTCATTCAGTCATTCATTCATTCAGTCATTCATTCAGTCATTCATTCAGTCATTCATTCAGTCATTCAGCATTCCGAGCCACTGAGGCTCATCGCTGCAGACAAGACTTGCCTCCATTCCTCTCTGTTCTTAGCCTTCTCCTGCCAGTTGTCTCTATTCCTCTCTGTTCTTAGCCTTCTCCTGCCAGTTGTCTCTATTCCTCTCTGTTCTTAGCCTTCTCCTGCCAGTTGTCTCTATTCCTCTCTGTTCTTAGCCTTCTCCTACCAGTTGTCTCTATTCCTCTCTGTTCTTAGCCTTCTCCTGCCAGTTGTCTCTATTCCTTTCTGTTTTTAGCCTTCTGCCAGTTGTCTCTTTTCTTCTCTGTTTTTGGCCTTCTCCTGCCAGTTGTCTCTATTCCTCTCTGTTTTTAGTCTTCTCCTGCCAGTTGTCTCTATTCCTCTCTGTTTTTAGTCTTCTCCTGCCAGTTGTCTCTATTCCTCTCTTTTCTTAGCCTTCTCCTGCCAGTTGTCTCTATTCCTTTCTGTTTTTAGTCTTCTCCTGCCAGTTGTCTCTATTCCTCTCTGTTTTTGGCCTTCTCCTGCCAGTTGTCTCTTTTCCTCTCTGTTTTTGGCCTTCTCCTGCCAGTTGTCTCTATTCCTCTCTGTTTTTGGCCTTCTCCTGCCAGTTGTCTCTTTTCCTCTCTGTTTTTGGCCTTCTCCTGCCAGTTGTCTCTATTCCTCTCTGTTTTTGGCCTTCTCCTGCCAGTTGTCTCTATTCCTCTCTGTTTTTGGCCTTCTCCTGCCAGTTGTCTCTATTCCTCTCTGTTTTTGGCCTTCTCCTGCCAGTTGTCCGCTCTCAGGGTTCGTAGGTCTTCTTCCAGGTTGTCACGCCCCCGTTGTCTCGGTCTGTCTTTTTTTTTTTGTGTCTGTCTGTTCTCGTCCATGCTCTCGAAGTATCCACCCACCTCAGGCTGTTGACTTTCATAATGGAGACCGAAATAGCGCGTGTACGTCTGTGATGTTTCTTATTTTATATTCTTGTGATATATGATCCATAATTGATCCAAAAAACTTCTTCTCAAGATTCTGTTTTCAAAGATCTGTAGCTGGCCTTCACCTTGTTTTGTAGTGCTCCATGTTTCTGATCCATACAAGACAACGGGTCTAATCTGTGTCTTGTTTAACGATTTGTGTTTAGTTTGATGTTGTGGGGAAGGATTTTTGACTGCAACAAGCGTCTAAGGACAAAATAAGAGCTGTTCCCTGCTTGTGTCCTAGCCCTAAATCCGTCTCTCACAATGTTGGAGCTATTATGTCTCCAGATATTTATATGAATCTGTTCTTTTCATTCTTACACCTTCTATTTAGATCTGATTGTCTTGCTATTCATTTTGTGTCTCCCTATGTTCATGTATTCAGTTTTCCCATAATTTATCTTTAGCCCCACTTTTTCTGCTTGCCCTTCCAGATGTTTGAAGTCTCCTGTTGTCTTTTGCAAAGTTTTTCCTATAATATCTATATCTTCTGCATATCCTGATATTCTCGTTCTATTGTTAATGATAAAAGATAAGAGAGAGACAATGTACTTTCATAGGACATGCAATGAGAAGAGGGAACATTGAAAATATTATAAGAACAGGAAAAATAGAAGGAAGAAGATCAAGAGGAAGACCAAGAGAAATGATACTGGATAGTGTAACGGGATGGTGTGAGAGGAGATCACCAACTGAACTGATGGCCTGCATGAAGGATCGTGTACTCTGGAGAAGCATAATAGCCAACGCCAGTCGGCACGGCACCTGATGATGATGATGTTGATTGTTAATGATGCATCAGCAGCAGGGCAGCTTGCTTACAACCGACAGACCAACAGGAGAGCTGTTAGGGGGACAAAATTCCGCAAGGGACATGCAAATGACTAAGTGACTGACCATTAATGAGTTCTTTATTTATAGTTCTTATAACTTTAGTTCCAGGACTAGATTCAACGGAACTGGGGACGGGACATCACCCTACTGGAAGCCTATTCTTATCTGGAAGGGTCTTGATTTCCTTCCTTTATATAACACCATGTTTTCTCTTTCCTCCATGCATAGTTTACTTATTTGAATGTATTTCGCAGGTAAAATATTCCAAGTGCTAACTGCACTTACAGATTTGAAGTTAACGTAGTTTTGTTGGCTATTTTTGATGTTTTCTTTATGACAGCGGAGATGTTCCAATCTTATAGCCGCCTGGAAATTCTTTTTCATCAGGTGTTATAACCTTACATTCATCGCATAAGACATACAATCCATCATCATCATCATGTGTTCTTTTTAAAAATAATTCATTAAATTATTTATTAAATGATATTTGTTCTTCATACGGACTTAATTAATGATGCTAGTTTGCGTTCATGAAACTTTCCACATGGGTTGTTGTTGTTGTTGTTCTCGTATTGTCTCTGAAAGTCTGTAACCACGTGATATCCGAGATAACGAATTAGTGAGTACACTAAGTAAATTATTCACTGCCTTCTGTGAAGAATTAATCTTTACAAATGATACGCAGGTAAGCTTATTAGTAAGGTAATAGCACATACGCACACGGCAGGTTTTGGTCCAGCCGACACTAGCTTCCAGGTAAACAATTCTGCAACCAATATCATCATCATCATCATCATCGTCATCATCATGTGCCGTGCCGACTGGCGTTGGCTATTATGCTTCTCCAGAGTACCTGATCCTGTGAAAGTGCATTGTCTCTCTCTCTCTCTCTCTCTTATTTTTTTTATAAGATTTTGTTGTCTGTCCAGCTCTTCTCATAGATTCTTCATTAGTTATTTTTGCTGTCCAGGGGATTTGTAACATTCTTCTAATAAACCACATTTCTGCTGCTTCCAATGATTTTTGTGCAGACTTGCCTATTGTCCATGATTCACTTCCATATAACAAGATAGGTTCAATATAGCATTTTAGGACTCGTTTTCTAACATTCATTGATAAGGATATGTTGGGTAATATGTTTCTCATTCTCTGAAATGCAGTCTTTGCTTGGCCTATTCTGTTCCTAATTTCTGTTCTGCATTTCCCATCTGAAGTTATCACTGCTCCAAGGTATTTGAATTTCTGCATCTGCTTTAGAATAGTTCTGTTTAATTTTATACTACATGCTGGTGGATTCTGTTTCTTAGATATAACCATAGTCTCTGTCTTTTTTATGTTCAAAGTAAGGCCTTTCTATTCACTTTCTTTGGCCACTTTATCCGAGAGATTTTGTTGGTTCTCAGCTATCAGTACTGTGTCGTCAGCATACCGAAGGTTGTTAATATTGTATCTCCAATTTTTATGCCTAGTTCTGTGATGATCGTTCTTAGAATATTCTCGCTGTACAGAGAAAAAATGTCTGGAGATAGTACACATCCTTGTCGCACCCCTTGTTTTATAGGTCGATATTTTCCAGTTCTATTTTCAACTCGAACTGCTGCTTCCTGCTGCCAGTATAGATGTTTTACAATCCTCAGGTCTTTGCCGTCTATATTGATGTCTTCAAGCATTTTAATAATTTCATTATGTTTCATCTTGTCGAATGCCTTGGTGTAATCAATGAAGCATAAGTAGAGATCTTTCTGTACTTCTAAAGCTCTTTCTGTTAGTGTTCGTAAAGCATAAATGGCACTGTGTGTTCCCTTTCCTTCAACAAACCCAAACTGTTCATCTGCTATTTCCATTTTTATCTTTTTTCCTTGTTCTTCTCATAATAATTCTCAGAAATAGCTTCGTTATGTGACATGAGAGGCTGATAGTCCTGTGGTATCACATTCCTTTGCACCTGGTTTCTTTGGTAGTGCTATAAACGTGGATTTAGGCAAGCCACTGGACATATAACCACTGTTGTAAATGTCATTCAGTAACTTTGTTAGTATTTTTATTCCTATCTCCACTAGCACCTCTATTTCTTCTATTGTTATATTATCAGGCTTAGTCGATTTTCCTTTCTTCATGTGTTTGATGGATCTATGATTTCATCTTCAAGTATTGGTGGTCCATCACAGTTTTCAGTATCTGGTGTTATTTCTGGTCTTTCTCCTCCATATAGCTCACCGATGTACTCTGTCCACCTGTTCACAATGTCTTCTTTTCCCATTAACATTTTACATTCTTTTGATTTCAGGCATCATGTGGTATATTTTGTTTTCCTGTATGTGAGTTCACTAATTCGTTTGTGCATGTTTTTGCTGTTTTTATTATGAGAGTCCTCTATCTGTCTGCACTGTTCATTTAACCACACTTCTTTTGCTTCTCTGCATTTGCATCTTATTTCTTTATTTATCTTGCTATATTTTTCTTGGTTATTTTTACTCCTCCTCCTCTTGTCCATCAGTCCTAAGATGTTGACTGTCATCCATTTATTTTTAGGGGCTTCTTTTGTCGGTGGTATTATCTCCTTAACAGTTTGCTGGATAGAATCTCTTAGCATTGCACTTTGTTCATCTATACTATTTATCTTTGCTATTGCATTGTATCTATTTATTATAATAAATTTGTATTGTTCTCGCAGTTCTTGGTCATTTTTAAGGAGTTCTATATTCAGTTTGATGTTTCTCACTTTTCTGCATGCTTTCTTTAGCTTTATTCTAATTTGTCCACAGAGTAGGTCATGATCACTATTGTAGTCGGCTCCTGGCATGGTTTTTGTTGTTAATAATGCATTCTGGAATCGTTTGTTGATTAATATGTAGTCTGTCTGGTTAAAAGTCTTTTTGTCTGGGCTGCACCACGCTGCCAGTCTTTGGGGATGTTGTTTAAACCAGGTGTTTCCTACAACCATGCTGTGTATTCTTGCCCATTCAATTAATTTACAACCTCTGTCATTCCTCTCCCCCAGTCCATAGTCACCAACGATGTCTAAAGTTCTTCCTTTACCAACTTTGGCATTACAATCTCCCATGACTATATTAACTTCATGTGACTTTATATGTGTTCAGGGCTGTCTCTTTGTCATTATAAAGTATCTGTACATCTTCTTCAGAACTTTAAGATGTTGGAGCGCATATTTATATAATATTTATGTTTATTGGTCGTCCTTTCAGTTGGGCTAGCAGGACTCGGTCCGAGATGTTCAAATATCCTACAATTGTCTCTGCTGATTGTTCGTCAAATATTGTTCCTACTCCTCGTCCATGTTTCTCACTTCCTGAATATATTATTGTATATTTATCAGAGTTGATCTTCCCTGCACCTGTCCATCTAACGTCACTCATTCCTAATATGTTGACTGTCATCCATTTATTTTTAGGGGCTTCTTTTGTCGGTGGTATTATCTCCTTAACAGTTTGCTGGATAGAATCTCTTAGCATTGCACTTTGTTCATCTATACTATTTATCTTTGCTATTGCATTGTATCTATTTATTATAATAAATTTGTATTGTTCTCGCAGTTCTTGGTCATTTTTAAGGAGTTCTATATTCAGTTTGATGTTTCTCACTTTTCTGCATGCTTTCTTTAGCTTTATTCTAATTTGTCCACAGAGTAGGTCATGATCACTATTGTAGTCGGCTCCTGGCATGGTTTTTGTTGTTAATAATGCATTCTGGAATCGTTTGTTGATTAATATGTAGTCTGTCTGGTTAAAAGTCTTTTTGTCTGGGCTGCACCACGCTGCCAGTCTTTGGGGATGTTGTTTAAACCAGGTGTTTCCTACAACCATGCTGTGTATTCTTGCCCATTCAATTAATTTACAACCTCTGTCATTCCTCTCCCCCAGTCCATAGTCACCAACGATGTCTAAAGTTCTTCCTTTACCAACTTTGGCATTACAATCTCCCATGACTATATTAACTTCATGTGACTTTATATGTGTTCAGGGCTGTCTCTTTGTCATTATAAAGTATCTGTACATCTTCTTCAGAACTTTAAGATGTTGGAGCGCATATTTATATAATATTTATGTTTATTGGTCGTCCTTTCAGTTGGGCTAGCAGGACTCGGTCCGAGATGTTCAAATATCCTACAATTGTCTCTGCTGATTGTTCGTCAAATATTGTTCCTACTCCTCGTCCATGTTTCTCACTTCCTGAATATATTATTGTATATTTATCAGAGTTGATCTTCCCTGCACCTGTCCATCTAACGTCACTCATTCCTAATATGTTGATCTTCATCCTTTCCATTTCCCTCTTCACATTTTCTAATTTTCCAGCCTGGAATAAAGTTCTAACATTCCACGTTACTGTTTTGAACTTGTTAGTTTTGCCACCAGTAACTTGATGACGATCTGGCCTCATCTGTGGCTCGTGAGCTGCCCTACCGGACGAAGCTGTTCCAGAGGAACATCCATTAACGTCGTTCATGACAAATCTACTACTCTGAATAAGCATAATTGTTCTTCGGAGCTACAATAGTGGTTTCCCTTTGCCTTCTGTCGGTTTGTGTGTGGACTCTCCGCTAGGCTTTGGACTCCCTGTCCTACCTGCAAGGCAGCCTGGTATTCCCTTCACTGAGCAACTGAGGCACTTTATAGGAGTAGTAGAGCCACCTATTACCCCACCTCGCTCTCTGAGTCTACCGCCAGTTGGTCTGCGCCTGCTCATGTGAGTAATATATTATATATTTTAATAATAAAATTCATTAATTCTTTCTTTCCTTCTTTCTACTTTCTGCAATCACCTATTTCACCTTCTCCCAGCTAGATTACCATTATACCACTCTCTTTCCTCTCTGCGACCCCACCCCTTTTTTAACGACCCACCTATCACACATTACAAGTCTTCATTTAAACATTCTCAACACTCCACCATGCACTTTTCTGGACACAGCCTCTTACAAGTCACAGCTAAGTGCTTTATTTATTATATTTTTTTTCTTTCATTCCTACTTTTTACATAGCATTCGTGTGAATTTATATTTTATTTTCTCTCTATATTTTTTGGTCTTGTCTGTTTTTGTATGATTAAGGTTATATCTAAGAAACTTAATCCACCAGCATGCAGTATTAAATTAAACAGAACTATTCTAAAGCAGGTGCAGAAATTCAAATACCTTGGAGCAGTAATAACTTCAGATGGGAAATGCAAAACAGAAATTAGGAACAGAATAGGCCAAGCAAAAACTGCATTTCAGAGAATGAGAAACATATTAGCTAACACATCTTTATCAATGAATGTTAGAAAATGAGTCCCAAAATGCTATATTGAACTTATCTTGTTATATGGAAGTGAATCATGGACAATAGGCAAGTCTGCACAAAAATCATTGGAAGCAGCAGAAATGTGGTTTATTAGAAGAATGTTGCGAATTCCCTGGACAGCAAAAATAACTAATGAAGAATGTATGAGAAGAGCTGGAGAGACAAAAAACCTTGTCAAAAAGATAAGAGAGAGACAACGTACTTTCATAGGACATGCAATGAGAAGAGGGGGCATTGAAAATATTATACCAACAGGAAAAATAGAAGGAAGAAGATCAAGAGGAAGACCAAGAGAAATGATACTGGACAGTCTGACGGGATGGTGTGAGAGGAGATCACCAACTGAGCTGGTGGCCTGCATGAAGGATCGGATACTCTGGAGAAGCATAATAGCCAACGCCAGTCGGCACGGCACATGATGATGATGATGAAGGTTTACACCGAAATGTCACAAATGTGTGCTCGTTAATTAATAAAGCTGTTCATATTTTTTCCTGGTTTACACACTTATCAGTAGCACTACTACTACTGCTACTACTACTACTACTACTACTACTACTACTACTACTACTACTACTACTACTGCTACTGCTACTGCTACTACTACTACTACTACTACTACTACTACTACTACTACTACTACTACTACTACTACTACTACTGATCGGTAAAAGTGGAAATTTCTTGGTACAGTCCCGACCGTGAAGTTAAAAGATAGTCGAAGTAATACTCGTAGTAGTAATACTCGTAGGTGTAGTAGTAGTACTAGTAGTTGTAGTAATACTCGTTGTAGTAGCAGTACTAGTACTGGTAGTAGTTGTACCCGCACTAGTAATACTCGTAGTAGTAGTAATAAGCGTAATAGTAGTAGTAGTAGTTGTAGCGGTCATGATAGTAGTAGTAGTAGTAACTGTACACGTAGTAGTAATACTCGTAGTAGTAATAGTAGTAATAATAATCTTATTAGTAGTAGTAGTAAATGCTTTTAGTAGTAGTATTATTAGTAGTAATACTCTTAATAGTAGTAGTAATACTGTTAGTAGTAGTAGTAGTAGTAACACTCGTCGTCGTAGTAGTAATAGCAGTAATACTCTTATTAGTAGTAATACTCTTTGCTGTAGTAGTAGAGTAGTAGTAATGCTCGTAGTAGTAGAAATAGTAGTAACGTAGCAGTACTTGCAGTACTCGCAATAGTAGTAGTAATATTCATAGTAGTAATACTCTTAGTAGTAGTCGCACTCGTAATAGTGGTAATAATCATTGTAGTAGTAGTAGTACTCATAGTAGTAGTAGTACTCCCAGTACTAATAGTAGTACTCCTCGTAGTAGTAGTCGTAGTCGTAATAGTAGTGCTCTTAGTAGTATAGTAGTAGTACTAGTAGTTGTAGTAATACTCGTAGGTGTAGTAGTAGTACTAGTAGTTGTAGTAATACTCGTTGTAGTAGCAGTACTAGTACTGGTAGTAGTTGTACCCGCAGTAGTAATACTCGTAGTAGTAGTAATAAGCGTAATAGTAGTAGTAGTAGTTGTAGCAGTCATGGTAGTAGTAGTAATAGTAACTGTACACGTAGTAGTAATACTCGTAGTAGTAATAGTAGTAATAATAATCTTAATAGTAGTAGTAGTAAATGCTTTTAGTAGTAGTAGTATTAGTAGTAATACTCTTAATAGTAGTAGTAATACTCTTAGTAGTAGTAGTAGTAACACTCGTCGTCGTAGTAGTAATAGTAGTAATACTCTTATTAGTAGTAATACTCTTAGCTGTAGTAGTAGAGTAGTAGTAATGCTCGTAGTAGTAGAAATAGTAGTAACGTAGCAGTAGTAGCAGTACTCGCAATAGTAGTAGTAATATTCATAGTAGTAATACTCTTAGTAGTAGTCGCACTCGTAGTAGTGGTAATAATCATTGTAGTAGTAGTAGTACTCATAGTAGTAGTAGTACTCCCAGTACTAATAGTAGTACTCCTCGTAGTAGTAGTCGTAGTCGTAATAGTAGTGCTCTTAGTAGTAGTAGTATTAGTAGTAATAGTAGTAGTAGTAGTAGTAGTAGCAGTGATACTCGTTTTGGTATTAGTATTAGCAGTAGTAGTAGGGATACTTGTTTTGATATTAGTAGTATTAGTAGTAGTAGTAATAGTAGTAGTAGTAGTAATAGTAATAGTAGTAGTAGTAGTAGTAGTAGTAGTAGTAGTAGTAGTAGTAGTAATCGTAGTAGCAGTAATAGTAGTAACAGTAGTAGATGAGGAAGAAGCAATGCTACTTACAAACGCATGAATTCGAATTGTGTGCCCAGCATAAACGACTACGTACCAGAACTTCAAAATACAACACACAAAGCATCCACCCGAGAAAAAAAGTACACAGATGGAACTGTGACCTGGCCCGCCACAAGACACACCAGGCACCTGGAATAAAAGTCCGAGCACGTGGCTCCGTCCTCACGCAGCCAATGCTTAGTCAGCCTCCCAGCCTCCCAGCCTCACGCTGTTCCCAATATGTCATATCTGGCTTTTCTTGCCAGGGGCGGATCTGGAGAGAGAGAGAGAGAGAGAGAGAGAGAGAGAGAGAGAGAGAGAGAGAGTTTTAAGCTATTGAAAAATATGCCACAGAAACTGATTACATATTTTTTTTTTATATAGACAGATAAAGCGAACGAACGAGCGAACTTCGCAGGGTTAAGAACTGGGCACGCAGGCCCGTCTGACATTCTCCCCTTCATCATACAGCTTTCACTCAGTCGCAGTCATTCAGCTTTTGTTAATGAGCTTAATGAGCATGAAGATGCAAATAAATTAATAATGAAATAAATAAACCGTACTTTCACCATACACTCCACACTCTGGTTTATATGACTACATGAAAGAAACTTAATTACTTTATCACATTTATAGAAAAGCAGAGCAAGAAATGCAACAATCAAGACAGACAGAGAGACGAGAGACAGAAAGACAAATTGATAGATAGATAGATAGATAGATAGATAGATAGAGATAGATAGATAGATAGATAGATAGATAGATTAGATATTATCCACTCATTTTTTTCACATTTATATCCTTTTGTTATTTTATTTTCTCACAAAACAAACTTTAGAACAACAATACAGGCGTGTATATTAGATAGTTTGTAACGCCGCGTGTATATTAGATCATTTGTAACGTAACGTGTATGTTTCATAGTTTGTAACGTCGCGTGTATATTAGAGAGTTTATAACGTCGAGTGTATATTAGAGAGTTTATTATGTCGTTTGTATATTAGATAGTCTGTAACATCGCGTGTATATTAGATAGTTTGTAACGTCGCGTGTATATTAGGGAGTTTATAACGTCGAGTGTATATTAGAGAGTTTGTTATGTCGTTTGTATATTAGATAGTCTGTAACATCGCGTGTATATTAGATAGTTTGTTATGTCGCGTGTATATTAGAGAGTTTATAACGTCGAGTGTATATTAGAGAGTTTGTAACGTCGCGTGTATATTAAAGAGTATGCAACGTCGAGTGTATATTAGAGAGTTTGTTATGTCGTTTGTATATTAGACAGTTTGTAACGTCGCGTGTATATTAGACAGTTTGTAATGTCACGTGTATATTAGATAGTTTGTAATGTCGCATGTACAGGAGAGAAAGCTGTCTACACAAACCAAGACTAAGCTTATATGTCCTAGTTTGTGATAATTTAATCTACTGCTAGAGTTTATAAAATGTCCCATTTTATGCTAATTTAATCTATTGCTAGAGTTTATAAAATGTCCCATTTTATGCTAATTTAATCTATTGCTAGAGTTTATATGTCCTAGTTTATGCTATTATAATCTACTGCTTTAACACGTGGCCAAGAAAACTTACCTGTTTTGTGCAAGATGGCAATAATGAATCCTTCCAGAGACAGATGCCCGGACACAAATCTGTTTCAGGTCCTGGCACGATGACATATCTCTTAAGTCACATTTCTTGACTCCTGTGTCTGTGGTTTATCACGTCTCTCAGCCCGGGTAGACAGGGTTTGGAACAATGGTTCTCATACTGCGGTCTGCGAACTTCATATTAGCATCCAGTTGCACAAGCAGTTCCACGCCAGTCAGTGCTCACGTCACAAATATTCGGAACATTTTTCCATTCAGTAACAGTAGAGTGTAAGAGGTGGGGGAGGGGGGGGGGGGGAAAGGCAGCTGCGTGTTGAATTGTTACATGTTTCAGTCTTCAGATGTCTCACGCCTGGAAAATGTTGAGAACCACTGTTCTGGAATATTGACTGTGGCATTACACGTTACGTCAGTCAGATTGCAGGGGAGAAAACTCTTTCACGCCTACCAGCGGCCGGGGAAATGTTCGCAATACAATAATGTATAAGGGAATTAGTGTCTTGTTATAAAGTTTGTGTAATAAAACAGAAGATGATACCAGAAGAGAGGTGAGAAGGGAGAGGGGAGAGGGAGTGGTAACTATAGAAACAGGAGAGGAGAACACGTCGAGGGAAGAGCAAAAGCAAGTGAAGCTGTAAGAGTGAGGTCTTAATACTGTTTCGGCAAGAGTTTTATTGTAACCGTATGTGGAGACTGGCTGAGAACCAGTTATGGTTATAATTCCCTTGTATGGTTCTACTTCCGCTGTATGGTTATACGTCCTTAGTATAACCTCCCTTGTGTGGTTATATTTCTCTTATATGGTTATACGTCCTTAGTAAGGTTATACCTCCTTTGTATGATTATACTTCCCTTGTATGGTTATACTTTCGCTGTATGGTTATACGTCCTTAGTATGGTTATAACCTCCCTTGTATGGTTATACTTCTCTTATATGGTTATACCCCCCCTTGTATGATTATACTTCCCTTGTATGGTTTACACCTTTCTTGTATATTATACCTCCATTGTATGGTTATACCTCCCTTGTATGGTTATACTTCCCTGTATGGTTATACGTCCTTTATATGGTTATACGTCCCTTGTATGGTTACACTTCTCTTGTATGGTTATATCTCCCTTGTATGGTTGTACCTCCCTTGTATGGTTATATTGTATGGTTATACCTCCCTTGTATGGTTATACTTCTATTGTATGGTTATGCCTCCCTTGTATGGTTATACTTCCCTTGTGTGGTTGTATCTCCGTTGTATGGTTATACTTTGACCAAGATAACGGAGGGCGCTGTTATAAATGCAACGTTTGATGTAGCTTTTCTCTGCACTTAAGACAACTGTTCAGGAGTGACCTGGCACTTATCACGGCCAAGACACTGAAGGATGATCCAGAATCTGTCCTGTCTAATTCTGTGATGTTCCTGCCAACAGGCTGTTGCGTTGTTTAGAAAGTGACTTTAATCTGTATGTATGATGTGAGAAAGTTGTGTCTTATTATATGATGTGACGATGTTTTATGTAAGGTGTGATGATGTTTTATGTATGATGTGACGATTTTTTTTTATGTATGATGTGAGAAAGCTGCATCTTAGTGTATTATGTGACGATGTTTTATGCATGATGTAACGATGTTTTATGTATGAGGTAACGATGTTTTATGTATGATGTGAGAAAGCTGCATCTTTGTGTATGATGTGACGATGTTTTATGTATGATGTAACGATGTTTTATGTTTGATGTAACGATGTTTTATGTTTGATGTAACGATGTTTTATGTATGATGTGGCGGTGTCTTACCCGTGTATGAAACTGAACGAAACAGAGATGTGCTTCTGAAAATAGATCTAGTAAGCACCTTTTACAACCAGACAAAAAAAGTGAAAAGGTTCTCAGGGAAGTTTGAGAACAATGAAAATAAGCTAAATTTAAACGAAAAAAAAAGAAACAGTCAAATTTCTCGGACGTGACATGAGAAGACTGAAGTTTGAGGACTTAGTAAATATTTTAAAATTTAAGGGAAAAAAAAGGAAAGGGAAATTAAGAAAAAACATTTCCAGTGGAATGACCAATTGAATGGAGAAAAAAAAGGTATTTCAGTTGACTAGAAACACCAAGGATCGTGCAAAGATGGAGAAGCACAATCACCAACGCTGTTCAGCACGGAAAAATGAATGAATTATTGTCCTTTGTTGAAATTGGAGATTTTTTTTTTTTTACGTTGGAACGTGAGTAGCTTCCAAAATTTCTCAGTGTGTGCACGCGTTAATGTTTCATCAAATATACACTGGAAAAAGGTGATTAAATCAGCAAAAACATATATTTATTCTACCCAGTTTATATTCCAAATCAGCATAAAACATATATTTCTTCTACCCAGTTTATATTCCAAATCAGCAAAAACATATATTTATTCTACCCAGTTTATATTCCAAATCAGCAAAAACATATATTTATTCTACCCAGTTTATATTCCAAATCAGCATAAAACATATATTTCTTCTACCCAGTTTATATTCCAAATCAGCAAAAACATATATTTCTTCTACCCAGTTTATATTCCAAATCAACATAAAACACATATTTCTTCTACCCAGTTTATATTCCAAATCAGCAAAAACATATATTTCTTCTACCCAGTTTATATTCCAAATCGGCAAAAACATATATTTCTTCTACCCAGTTTATATTCCAAATCGGCAAAAACATATATTATTTCTACCCAGTTTATATTCCAAATCAGCATAAAACATGATTAATTTAAATATGTCAAATGGTTTGGCCATGTTCCACTGTTACCACCAGCCAGTAATTCACAGACAACATTCACACTAAGATTTGTAGGTAACAGAGGAAGAGGAGGTCGCCCACGCGGGAAATGGAGAGAGGAGATTACAGAAGAATTAAAAATCCGATTATATGAAGCAAATTATCGAGCCCTATCAAGATGTCTATTTGTCCCCTCAATACAGAAAGGTATATGAGGAAGGAGACAAGACAAGACAAGAAAAGACAATAGTATGTATTTACATAACAACGGTTTTCTGTGATAACATAGTCAACAGCGTGTGTGGTAAGAATCACATATGACTTTCATAGTACAGACTGTGTGACACTGATCATGCACTAGTTAAAATTATGTAACAGTAAAGTAAGTCTTAGTGATGGATAATATAAAAAGTAAGATTCCGTCACGATGTAAGGTCTAACTGTGTGATCTTTTACATATACTTGATGGGAGAAAATGGCGTATGTGTATGTGTTTGTCTGTTCTCGCGAAGGAAGATATGATTTGTGTACCTAACATTTTTAAAAATGATTTTAATACACCGAAATAAAATAAAGTGGATGGGATTTTGGAAGTATGAATGGGTCTATTCAGAGACACAAAACAAACAAGAAAAATTAACAACTAAGGTGTGTCATAATTTCTACTGCTTATTTTATTGCTTTCTTTGAAATAGAATCCTGAGAGGGAGAAAGAGAGAGAGAAAAGAAACAAAGAGGGAGAGAGAGAGAGAGAGAGAAAGAGAGAGAAAAAAGAGAAGAGAGATAAAGAGAGAGAGAGAGAGAGACAGAGAAATGGAAAGAGAGAAAGAGACAGAGAAAGAAAATGAGAGAAAGAACGAAAGAAAAAAATAAAAAGAGAGAGAAAAAGAAAGAGAGAAAGAAAGAGAGAGAAAGAGAGAGAGAGAGAAAGAAAGAAAGAAAGAGAACAAGAAGAGAAAGAAAGAGAAAAAGAAAAAGAAAGAGAAAAAAGAGAGAAAGAAAGAGAGAAAGAGAGAGAGAGAAAAGAGAAAGAAACACAGAGAGAAAGGAAGAGAGAGAGAAAGTGAAAGAAATGGAGAGAGAGAAAGAGAGAGAGAGATATGAGAAAATTAATTCATAAAAATAATTGAAACACTCAAATGTGAAAATTTGTAAGAACAGTTTCTAAGATAACTATCAATCTTTTCACATTCTTCCCACTCCTTTGATTTTTCTATCTTTTCCTTCGTCTTCTGTATTCCTGTGGTAAGTGATTACAGAAGAATGAAGGAAGTGAGTATCATAATAAAACATTCACTGATAATTATGTCCATCATATATCTTCACTATCTGTTAAATTATAACCATACAGTAAGATGCAATCATTTGTATGTTTCAATTACTAAGCTACTAAAGGTAAGGTAAAGATAAGGTAACATTCCCCTTTCCAAACCATTAAGGCATATTGGGGAATACGGCGTTAGGCCCGTATTTTCCATGACCTTCGGCACATGAAAGTCTGATGTGGTCAGTATCACGCCTGGCCACATTTACCTTCCCAGATTTCTCTGGTACCCATTGTTTGCGGCTGGTTGAACCTCAGGGCCTTATTTATTTTTGGTGTTACTTGAAAAAACAAATCCCACTACTGAGACTGAACTCAGCACCAGTGGAGTAGTAAACCGAGAGAGCTTACTACCAGGGCAGTAAAGCAGGACATAATTAAAACTGAATAGACAATCTAATTAAAATAAAAACAAAGAACTGTCATTAAATGTACGACAAAGATTGTAAAAGACTTCTATGAGTTCCGTACAGGCAGATAACAAAACAAAAAATGCCTATTGAAGACAAATGATTTGTTTCTCTTCTGGTTCCTAATCTTATCTTGACTTGTGGCATCCACATTCAAAGCTCATATATGTCATAATAGATCAAAGATTTGACCACACACTGCATAATATCAGACGATATGTAAACTAATTAACAGTAATTCGAACCAAACCAACGTACCAACTGCAATGTTTCCGGTGACTGCTCGCAACTTTCTTTACAAAGGTTCAGTTTATCTTTACTTTAAATCAGCCTTCTCTTGTACCGCACAAAGAATGCTGATGTCTCTTGTAAAACACAAAGAATGCTGAGGTCTCTTGTACCACACAAAGAATGCTGAGGTCTCTTGTAAAACACAAAGAATGCTGATGTCTCTTGTAAAACACAAAGAATGCTGAGGTCTCTTGTACCACACAAAGAATGCTGAGGTCTCTTGTAAAACACAAAGAATGCTGATGTCTCTTGTAAAACACAAAGAATGCTGAGGTCTCTTGTACCACACAAAGAATGCTGATGTCTCTTGTAAAACACAAAGAATGCTGATGTCTCTTGTACCACACAAAGAATGCTGAGGTCTCTTGTACCACACAAAGAATGCTGATGTTTCTTGTACCACACAAAGAATGCTAATGTCTCTTGTACCACACAAAGAATGTTGATGTCTCTTGTACCACACAAAGAATGTTGATGTCTCTTGTACCACACAAAGAATGTTGATGTCTCTTGTACCACACAAAGAATGTTGATGTCTCTTGTACCACACAAAGAATGCTGATGTCTCTTGTACCACACAAAGAATGTTGATGTCTCTTGTACCACACAAAGAATGTTGATGTCTCTTGTACCACACAAAGAATGCTGATGTTTTTGTACCACACAAAGAATGTTGATGTCTCTTGTACCACACAAAGAATGTTGATGTCTCTTGTACCACACAAAGAATGCTGATGTTCGTGACTGATTATGGGCTTGGTCTTGTGATGTTGTCAACGATTCAGATAACCAGATAATACAAACTGAGCCCATGAGAACACTCCTTGGGTGCACCAGAGATACTCTGATGCCCTACTTGCTGGATATGCCCAGCATGAAATTAAGGCACAAATATGCCCCCACAAAAGGACAACAGTCCAGAAAGACGTGGTCAAACTGACAGTAAAATGTTATGTTATGCACCATCAGTTATTGCAGATACAGTACCATAAATTTCTTATCAGTGCATTGTGAGCGGTTACTTCAGTGCAGGTTTAGTATAGGAGAATCGTACATCGTTTATAATCCACTTCATCCCATAATTTTATCAACTTAATCATTCCGAAGGTTAGTGTAAAATCACAAGTACTTTATTTAGTATATTTATGTTGTAGTGAAGATGTAGTTTACAAGTAAAGTGAAGGTTTTTTTTAAAATTATAGTTACAAAGCACATAATGAAACATCTGATTTGTTGGAAAAGAGCACTAGATTATATTGTTCGATGTACATGCAAGAAAAATCAAAGGGATTCTTTACCGATAATATATCTGTCTGTTTGTGTCTGTCTGTCTGTCTCTCTGTTTGTCTGTTCGTTTGTCCTTCCGTCCGTCTATCTGCTGTCTGTCTGTCTGTATGTCTGTCTGTCTGTCCGTTCGTTCGCCCGTCTGTCTGTCCTTCCGTCCGTCCGTCCGTCTGTCTGTCTGTCTGTCTGTCTATTTTAGTTTCTCTGTCTGACTGCTAGATTTCCTATCCACTTGTCGTTATAGGCGATTGCCGTTCTTTCTGTAGATTTATACGTAATTTAAAATATATCTTTACATTAGTTCAAATATTACCTAAATATCACTTCAGGGGACAAAAAAACTTACAGGCAAAGTTATATTTAAATAAACGAAAAAAATCATTTTTATTTCCATCTACCTACTTAAACACCTACCTACCTACCTACCTATCTACCTACCTACCTACCTACCTACCTACCTACCTACCTACCTACCAACCTATTTATTTAAATACCCACGTACCTATCTACCCACATAATACCTACTTACCTGGTTACATTCATATCCATCCATCCATCCATCCATCCATCCATCCATCCATCCATCCATCCTTCCGTCCGTCCGTCAATCCATCCATCCTTCCATCCATCCATCCATCCATCCATCCGTTCGTCCGTCCATCCGTTTGTCTGTCTGCCTATCTCCTTTTTAAAAAAAAGTCTGCCTTTTTATACCTGTTCTTTATGTTCCTTGCACAACCGACGCTCTCATCATCTATATCTCTTCATAAAATTATATGGCTGATTCTCGGTTTATTTGTATTTCATGATATCTTTCTTTAATTTGCCTCTATAATTCCGTGGTCATATTTTTTCATTAATTAAAATCAAAATGAAATCGTGTCATATACATTACGTAGCAGAAACTTACTTCCTATATAACAGGTGAGAATTTTAAGAAAATAATCAACATTATTTTCTACCATATCTATCTATCTATCTATCTATCTATCTATCTATCTATCTATCTATCTATCTATCTATCTATCTATCTATCTATCTATCTATCTATCTATCTATCTACTATCTATCTATCTATCTATCTATCTATCTATCTATCTATCTATCTATCTATCTATCTATCTGTCTGTCTGTTTGTTTGTCTGTCTGTCTGTCTGTCTGTCTATCTATCTATCTGCCCCCCAGCCAGTCCGTACGTCCGTCCATCTCTCTGTCTATTTGTCTTTCGGTTTGTCTACTTATTCTTCTTTTTTTTTAGTTCTCTTTGCCAGCTGTATATGTTTCTTGCACTTCTGGCCTCTTCAACATATTTATCTTTTCGTAAAATTCATCTGCTGTTTCTTCTGTGTTTATATTACAAGTTATCCTTCTCTGCTCTCTCTCTCTCCGCTGCTGTATTTATCATTTAGCATTTTGGTGACCATTTTTATTCCAAAGTTACCGAGAGCTTCTGTTTCCTCAATACTGATGTTATCAGGATCAGCTGCCTTACCTTCTTCATTTTCCGGGATGAAGGCGCAGGCTTCGCTGGTAAGCTTCTCTAACACGATTCACAGTTTCTTCGCTTGGTCCTGGACGTCCCTGCCGAGGAGCTGTGCACAGACAGCCTTCATCCCAGAATTTCGCATACCACTTCTTGATACTGTTGAAAACAGGTGCTGCCTTCTGGAATTCCGTTCGAAATCGTCACTGGAGAGTCATAACGGACGATGGTCTTGCGTATTCCAAAACCCAAAATGACTGCTCAAGTTTACTGAACGTCATATTTGCTACTGCTGCCTCCTAGCGGCAAATCACGGGAGGAGATTTGCGCGCGGACTTTATTTGAAAAGAAAAATTGAAGAGTCTCTCTTTCTCTCTCACTCTCTCTCACTCTCACTCAGTCTCTCTCTCTCTCTCTCTCTCTCTCTCTCTCTCTCTGCGTAAGAATAATCATGATCCGTTACGTGGTTTATTTGTTGCGAAGTTTTGAAACGTTTCACTGAGTTATGAATAATAACCCTGTATTTACTCCTCTCCCTAAAATAAACCAGTATCCAAGGATTGTGAAGATTACAGAACTGTTAGCCAATCCTGTCATAATACCCAAATCCTGCTAAGGATCACAATGAAAAGAGCCAGACATAAAATAAAAATGGAAGTTAGTCACGAACAACGTGGATTTATTGAAGGGAAAGGAACAAGCAGTGCTATGTCAACGATAAGAACATTCATAGAAAGAGCAATAAAAGTGTAGGAATATCTGCGTCTTATACTTTATAGACTACACTAGGGAAGACTACACTAGGGAAGACTACACTAAGGAAGACTACACTAAGGAAGACTACACTAAGGAAGACTACACTAAGAAAGACTACACTAAGGAAGACTACACTAAGGAAGACTACACTAAGAAAGACTACACTAAGAAAGACTACACTAAGGAAGACTACACTAAGGAAGACTACACTAAGAAAGACTACACTAAGTAAGACTACACTAAGAAAGACTACACTAAGAAAGACTACACTAAGGAAGACTACACTAAGAAAGACTACACTAATAAAGACTACACTAAGGAAGACTACACTAAGGAAGACTATACTAAGGTTTTTGATAAAGTGAAAGATCAGGAAGTTATTTGAATGTTGGAAAACATAAATATTGTCAACAAAGATGTTAGAATAATTTAAAATTTACACTAGAAACAAGCGGCAGCAGTTAAAGTTTAGAATAAAACAGGAAGATACCAGGCAATCAAGCAGGGAGTTAGACAAGGGCGTGTTACGTCCCCTGATCTGTTCTCTCTTTATAGTGAAAACATCATGAGATCAGTAATAGACAATCCAGGAATACAAGTAAGAGGATATCACTTAAATAACTTGCGTTACGCGGATGATACACACATAAGCTAGCAGCGGAAAACGAGAAAGATCTGCCGGGCATGTTGTTGTAGTAACAGAGAGTGAAAAGAAAAGGTTTTAGTCTGAACATGAACAAAACGGCGACAGCGGTTATATCAAAAACAAAAATGATCATCAGCATGTAACAAGAACATCAATGGAACAACACTGCAAGAAGTGAACAGATTAAAATACCTGGGATCTGTGATAACAACTGACAGAAGACCTGTCATAGAAATTAAAAGCATAATATGCCTGACAGAAAAGTAGCATTTCAGAAACTGAAGACCATCTTGTGCAATAAGTCGTTGTCGTCGGATGTGAGAGAAAGAAAGTATTACAGTGCTATAACTATATTGAATGTGCGAGAAAGAAAGTATTACAGCGCTATAACTATATTGAATGTGAGAGAAAGAAGAAAGTATTACAGTGCTATAACTATATTGAATATGAGAGAAAGAAAGTATTACAGTGCTATAACTATATTGAATGTGAGAGAAAGAACGTATTACAGTGCTATAACTATATTGAATGTGAGAGAAAGAAAGTATTACAGTGCTATAACTATATTGAATGAGAGAAAGAAAGTATTACAGTGCTATATTGAATCTGTTTTGCTATACGGATGTGGATCGTGGGTTACTGGTAGGCAAAAGAGTAAATCACTGGAGGCAACAGAGTTGTGGTTCCTGAGAAGAATGATGAGGATCCCAAGGTAAGCCAGGATAACAAAGATAAGGAAAAGGGGAAGAACATTTTTGAGAAGAGAGATGCTAGACAACATCATAACAATGGACAAAACAAAAGACAAGAGAGACAGAGGACTACCAAGGAAGCAGATGTTGGAAGGCCTGATATTGTTGCACGGAAGGAAATCAGCGACAGAGTTGCTTAGAAATGTCAAATACCGAGATTTGTGGAGGAGTATTACTGCCTACCCCGTCCAGCATGGCACGTGATGATGATGATGCCGATGCTGATGATAATGATGATGACGATGATGATGATGATAACTGTGTCTCTACTTATAGTTCAACTTCTTCATTGATTGGCATCAGTTCTCTAAAGTGTCAGACATTTCAAATAAAAGAAAATTACCTCCTACACGAGAGAACAGAATTTCAGGAAAATAATCAAAATCAGTACTCCCCATATGTATTGTTACATTATCTGTCTATCTGTCTGTCTGTCTGTGCTTATATCTATATATATGTGTTTCTAATTTTGTCTTCTTTTTGTTTTTTTTAAATATGTATATGCATATCCTTTGTTGTATATTAGGGTTTCTAAAATTCCACTGTGAAATTTTTTCTATTTTAGAAAAACACTTACAATCTAAAGTAAGGATAAATTTCATATAAATTATTTTTTAAATTGTCTGTCTGTCTATCTGTCTGTATGTCTGTATGTCTGTCTGAAATTCTGCAGTTTTCTATGATAGCATTAAAACTGGGAAGATAACATCAAAATATTTATGTTGAAGAAATCGGGGAGAAGGTGGTATACGTTGAGAGTCGAAGTTTGTCGACGCGTCGAGATTTGTCTGTTTTAAAGTGGCAATGCTAATGTTATAGACAGTAGCTGCATCTTACTCGAGTGAGTAAACATTTAGAGAAATACAAAAGTCCGTGTGGGGTGTGTTTGAGAGTGAGCATAAATCTGGTAGTGATGATCAGATTCATCATCTGCATAACCATTCTAGCACCTACATCTTGGGATGGAGACTCCACACACTTATTTCACATGAAAGCAGCGTTAACACTTGGTTGTATTTCACAGGAAAGATGCGGTTAAAATCGTGGCTGTATTTCATAGGAAAGAATGTTAAAATCGTGGTTGTATTTCATAGGAAAGAATGTTAACATCGTAGTTGTTTTTCATGCGAAAGAAGCTTAAAATCGTGGTTGTATTTCATATGAAAGAAAGTTAAAATCGTAATTTTATTTAATATGAAAGAAAGTTAAAATCGTAATTTTATTTCATATGAAAGAAAGTTAAAATCTTAATTTTATTTCATATGAAAGAAAGTTAAAATCGTAATTTTATTTCATATGAAAGAAAGTTAAAATCGTAATTTTATTTCACATGAAAGAAAGTTAAAATCGTAATTTTATTTTACATGAAAGAACGTTAAAATCGTAGAGTCTATTTTCTTAGAGGGATGTGATATAATATTGTCATTTTGGTACTCGCATCGACTCTATCCATAAAGTCCGGACTGTCTAACAATTATTCACTTATTATCAAGTATCTGTGGTCGAGTGTAAACTTGATGTCCTACCAATATCAGTGGTATCAGTTTCAGTTGCTTGAATTTAAGTAAATAGATTTCTATTTGATATTACTCGGAGCCTATACCTTGACTTAGGTGAAGTTTTATTTGGCGGAGTGTGAAATTAAAAGTCAGATTGGTGAGATTGAAACAGATGCGTTATCTGCGGGTTTGAGTGACATCACACTGTTTGTGGAATTTTCAACAGAACTTTCGTACTCTATTTAGCATAAACCAGGCATTCAAATAGTCCTCATACATTTCTACGGAAACTGTCTATCTGTCTGCTGTCTTTCTGTTCATCTAGCTTTCTATCTATCTGAATGTCTGTCTGTCTGTTAATTTATCTATCCCTTCAACTGGTTGTATCAATGCTTTCATAAACGGCTACATACATCTTATTTCTGTATTTCCATAAATTAATATAAATCTTTTCCATCATTTTGAATTAGACTTTAATTACGTTTTATTACTGGAGAAAGAGTAACTTACACTCTACAGGCGAAATGATATTTAAATAAAAGAGAAAATATCATTAATATATCCATCCATCCATCCATCCATCCATCCATCCATCCATCCATCCATCCATCCATCCATCCATCCATCCTACCTACCTACCTATCTACCTACCTACTTACCTACCTACCTACCTTCCTACCTACCTACCTACCTTCCTACCTTCCTACCTACCTACCTACCTACCTACCTACCTACCTACCTACCTAACTACCTACCTACCTACCTACCTACCTACTTACCTACCTACATGTCTGTCTGTTTGTCTGTTTGTCTGTCTGTCTATCTATGCCTGTCTGTCTGTCTGTCTGTCTGTCCACTCATCTATCTGTCTACCTGTCAACATATAGTATACTTGACGGTGGATGTGTTATCGAGGAACACAATAAACAACTTTGATAAACAGATGTTTTAACTTTCTCCTCAGCTGCTTTAAGACTATCATCACCATCATCATGTGCCATGCCGATCACCGTGGCCACTCACAATCTTCCACACATTAAAAAAAACCCAAATAGCATTGCATGTTCCATTCCCTTCAAGAAATCCCCACTATTCTTACATCTTACATCCTTCCCGTGCCGCTAAACGTCACATAGGGCCTGCATGGTAGTTCGCCAAAATGTCCTGTCTTCGACGAGTTTTTCAATCTCATCAAGGGATGTTATGCCCACTGAACTGGTTTATCTTAACAATGTTCTCTTTAGAGTTTCACGTGGTCGACCTCTTTTTCTTCGGCCTGTTATGTTCCATTTGATAGCTTGTTTGGGAATTTTCTGATTGTCTCTTCTCATTACGTGACCGACATATGCCCATCTTATTTTTCTGATCAACCATGAGACAGGTTGTTGTTTGCTCATCTGTCTTATCTCTGCGTTGTTCTTGAATTCGTTCCACTTTATACCGAGTATTTTCCTTAAGCATTTGTTTTCGAAAAAGTCTAATTTCTTGTCCATTTCTTTAGTTGTTTTCCAGCTTTCGCATGTATAAATGAGGGTGGATATTCATTTCAAATGAATAATCATAACTTGGTTTTTGTGCTTATAACTTTTGAAAGCCATATGTTCTCAAGATTCTTGAAGGTCAGTGCTGCTTTGGCAACTCTAATTCTAACTTCTTTTCTGGTATTACCATTGTAGTCAGCCTCTTATGTTTTTATTTATTGTCTGTTTTTTTTTTTCATTATAAACTCAGCATTATTTTAGAAATATGACAGGATAGAATAATAATTCTGCAATTTTGACAACCTTTCGATCCTGGTATTTAGGTATAAGTATAAATATAGATTCTACCATCTAGTCAGATAGTTCTCAGCTATTGCGAGACCGCATACGATAATTATCTCATTCATCACTTGATCAATGAGATTATCCAGACAACGCGCAGGCCGTTCTACTTGCAGCTGTCTGCGACCAAAAAGCAGAAACTTTCCGTTATCTGTTTCACCCCAACCTTTCCTCCATCATCAGCAGGCTCTGCCGGACTAAGAGTGCTTGCCATTATCTGACCTGCCGCTCTAGGCTGATGGATTATCTGTTTTAGGAAAATGGCGACAATTTTATTATTTCTTTTCTTCCGTTCATCTCACAGCCAAGTCTCGATCCTACACATGTCCATCGATTTTAAAGTTTTGTAACTCTTCCTTGTGTCATGCTGCACATTTTTAGTAGTATTACTATCTTTTATGAAAATTTGAATAACACACCTGTATCTAAGTATTTGTATATATATATATATATATTGATCATACTTATTCAGTATTTCTTTTGTAACTAAAATATCCTTTGTTTTCCTGCAGCAAAAAAAAAACAAACTTACGGTCTATACACAAAAAATATAATGTAAAACATCACTATCCATCCATCCATCCATCCATCCATCCATCCATCCATCCATCCATCCATCTCTCTCTCTCTCTCTCTATATATATATATATATATATATATATATATATATATATATATATATATATAATTACCCTAATGTGAAACAGAAATTAAAAAAAAATAGGTTTGTCAAAATAAAAAAAACCACCTTCAGCAGAATGAGGAAAATCCTTACACGTAAAACAAATATCACAGCAACTGAGATTACGATTATAAAGTACTACATATATTCAGTATTCCTTTATGGAGTAGAAGCCTGGCCCTTGAATAAGACAACAGAAAAGAAAATCAAGGCCTTTGAAATGTGGACATACAGAAGAATATGGCTTACCTCGTGGACAGAAAAGAAAACAAGAAAGTGCTAAACCAACTAGAAATGAGAAGAGAAATATTGAAAATCATAAGAAAATCATAAGAAAATCATAAGATACTCTTGGCATGTCAAGAGCCACAATACTATACTGAAGACCTTTCTTGAGGGCAAGATCGAAGGGAAAAGAACAAGAGGAGGACAGCGATATAGATGGGTGGACAAACATCAAGAGATGGCCAGAGACAAGGTTGGCCGAGTGTTCTGCGAAGACAAGAAACAGAGCAAAGTGGAGATGCATTGCAGCCAACCTTCCGTGAGGATAAAACATGAAATGATGGTAATGATGATGATGATGATGAGTTCCCTATATCTCTTGTAACTAAAATATCTTTTAATTCTGAAGCAAAAAAAAAACCCTTACGGTCTATATTCGAAAACACATTATAAACATCAACTGGAATTCTATCTATCTATCTATCTATCTATCTATCTATCTATCTATCTATCTATCTATCTATCTATCTATCTATCTATCTATCTATCTATCTATCTATCTATCTATCTATCTATCTATCTATCTAGTCTGTATGTCCGTTCGTCTGTCCGTCCGTCCATCGATTCATCCATAAATAAATCCATCCATCCATCCATCTATCAGCAGACATTCATCCACACATCTATTTATCTCTCTTTCTCTATGTCTACTTTCCTGTGTATCTCATTGTCTGTCTGTCTGGTTCTTTGTCTATCTTTCTGCTTTCTTATCTGTGTCTGTTTGTCTTTCATTCTGTCTATCTATCCACTGATTTTATTAACTACAATAAGTTTTTACACAAGACAGAAGACACAACTTACTTGTTATATTTTAATTCACTATTGAAATAAATGAGAGAAATTCATTTAGTGTCATGTCTATCTATCTATCTATCTATCTATCTATCTATCTATCTATCTATCTATCTATCTATCTATCTATCTATCTATCTATCTATCTATCTATCTATCTATCTATCTGTCTATCTATCTATCTATCTATCTATCTATCTATCTATCTATCTGTCTGTCTGTCTGTCTGTCTATCTATCTATCTATCTGCCTGTCTGTCTATCTATCTATCTATCTATCTATCTATCTATCTATCTATCTATCTATCTATCTATCTATCTGTCTGTCTGTCTGTCTGTCTACTATAGATTAGTATGCTTGTCTCGCTGTCAGCCGAATTCTCTGCCCATCTCCCTTTCTGAACGATTGCTTTAATATATACTACAGGACAAAAGTTAAGGGCCGGTTTTTCAATTCTTACAAAAACAAAATCAACTGACTAACAAACAAGCCATTAGTACCAAAGAAAACAGCATTTAAAACTGAGCAAACTCAATCATTTCATTTGCAAATCAGAATAGGAATACACATGCAGCAAGCTGGGGAAATCACTCACCTCTCGTACAAAAAATTCACAAGAGTGGTCTTCAAACAACAAACATGTTAGTATCAGGTGTGGCCACCGTTCGCTGCCAGACATTCGACGCACCGTTGCCTCATCGAGTTAACCAGGGTTGTTAGAACATTCCGTGGAATGGCCTGTCACTCTTGTTGAAGGAAAAGGGTCAGCTATGTGACATCAACAGGTGGAGGATGATTTGTCGAAACCCGTCTGCCTAGGACATCAGAGATGTCGTCAACGGCGATAGATTTGGCGACCGAGCTGGTCAATCGATTCTAATGATACTTTGCTGTTGAAGAAAATCTTCTACGACACGACCCCGATGTGGTCTTGCGTTATCGTCTTATAGGATGCCCCTGCACCTGTGGCTTGCAAGGTCGGCTGGATATTGGGTTGCAGAATTTCATTCAAGTATCGCTGGGGGGTTAGGGTGGCATGAATGACATGGAAGAGAGTCCTGCCGTGCCTGCTGATGCCACCCCAGACCATGATAGATCCCCCTCCGTAACGATCCACCTCTTGGATAGTGGCGTGATGGAACCGTTCCCCTGGCCTTCTCCAAACACGGATTCTGACATCACTGAAGGACATACTGAAGCGGGATTCGTCCTTGAAAAGAACCCCCCCCCCCCCCCATTGGCACCTCGTCCAGCGGATGTGCTACCGGCACCAGGCAACTCTAGCGCTGCGGTGAGCTGGAGTAAGAGGTATTCTTATTGCTGGTCGTTGTGAAGCCAGCCCAGATTCTCTTAAACGCCTGCGAATTGTTCTGCCGCCAACATTGACGTTTGCTGTATTCATTAGCTGGTTTCTGAGAGTGGAAGACGTTACTGTCAGGTTGCGAAGTGTTGACAGCTGCAAGTATCTCTCATCTTGTCTTCTCGTGCAACGAGGTCGGCCTGAACGATGCCTGTCTTCTACTCCTCCGGTTACGCGAAATCGCTCCAAATGCCTTTGGATGGTAGAATGGGACATCCCCGAACGCCGTGCAACTTCACGGCCAGATAAACCGCTTCCAACCAAGGCTATGGCCCGATGACGCTCAAAGGTGCTAAAACGCCTTCGCGGTGCCATGGTGTTTTTCAAATGACAAAATGGCTTTAATAAAAATGATTGGAAGGTGAGAAGTGTTCACTAATGATGCCTCTTGCACGTGCGGCACAAATCAGCACGATTTAATTACCTGTTGGGTCATGCTGACACTTAAAAAAACGCCATAACATTTTGTCTAGGACGATGCTACTGCACGTGATTTTTACACTTGTTGTGATGAACAGTTGGTGTTGTTTATGCTCCGGCTGCATAGAAGACTGCCTGAGAATGCACCTTAATCAAGATTCTACGATAAATTTATTTACAGTTTTAGTACGGCAATCAAAATAAACATATGCTTGAAATTAACGACCTGCCTTTAACTTTTGTCCTGTAGTTTATACACCATTTGGAGATATCAAAATTACAACTACCTTAAAATTGGTCCTAATTATAAATTAGACGGACTTGTATGGTTCAGTTTTGGAAGAAAAGAAAGAATAAATCCTGACCGTGAGATGGAATTCCTCCTGTTCACTTTTACCATACACCGCTCTCTGCTTTTATTGCAAGAAACATTTTTAACGCAGTCCTCTTTTTTCCCCGAACTTTTTTATCTTTCATAATTCCTTAACCTGACGGCGACACTGTGGCGTAAATTTTCTTCAGGTTTTTTAAAATTGTGCCGTTCTGTTCATATTTCACTTTTTTCTGAATCTACCAGGGTCATACCGAAAGTCGTGAGCAAAAGTTTTTTTTTAAAATAGATAGATAGATAAAATATAGATGTATCACCTTAATCTGCATACTTTGCACTTCATGTAGAGGCCACATGACGTCACCATAATGTGTCATGTGACCGCGAGAAGCAGAAACAAAATGGCGGGTGGTGAAGTTTCGTTTCATCAACCTGCTGTTATTGAGGTCCTCGTTAAAGAGGAAATCCCCGCTGCTGAAATTCACCAAAGACTTCAACTTGCTTATGGAGATGTGTGTATGGGTGCTAGCAGTGTTAGGAGGTGGGTGAAACATTTCAAAGATGGAAACACGAGCATCCAAGATATGCATCGCAGCGGTCGCCCTTGAATTGCCTCCACTGAACACAAAGTGTAAAGGGTGGACGACATCATTAAAGAGGACATACGTGTCACGGTATCTGAAATCGCTGTAAATCTTGGAATAGGACACAATGCAGTAAAGGAAATGATTGAAACCCTAGGCTATAGAAAAGTTTGTGCCAGCTGGGTCCCACAGGAGAGAACGTCCAGAAAGCAGTGCGTCTGTGCCGTCGGTCAGCTGGAACGGAATTCTACCGGAAGGGTAATTTCAAACTTGCAGAGCGATGGGAAAAATATGTGCAGAGAAACGGAGATTATGTTGAAAAGTGAATAAAAGGAAGCAAATTAAGGCGATACATTCCATTTATATTTTCTCTGTTTATAAATTGTGATTTAAAAAAATTGTTTGCTCACGATTCTCAGTGTGACCCTCACATGATCGGCTCACTCTTTTATTGTGTCGTTTTTAACTTTCTTGCCTTTGATCATCATTTTACTCATCCTCTCTTCCAGTTCTTCTGTGCTCGCCAAGGTGGTTTCTATTCTCCCTCCGCGCTCATTTCATTTTCTGTCTCTTCTCATTCCCATTCCTTGTCTGAAATTGACAACAATCTGTGTTCATTCATATTTCTCTACCACCTAAACTCTTCCTTCTTACTTAATCGCTTATAAGGAGACGCGTTATACGTGCACTTTCCCAACAGTTTTCTTCGCTTGAAGGTCATTCCTGAAGGTTTTACCTCCGGTTATAACCATGATATGGGTACTGTCCAGACCACTCTCCAGACTAGTGTCCAGAGCACTCTCTAGACCGATGTCCAAACCAGTGTCCAGACTAGTGTCCAGACCAGTGTCCAAATCAGTGTCCAGACCAGTGTCCAAACCACTCCCCAGACCACTTCCCAGACCAGTGTTCAAATCAGTGTCAGGACGATCGTCCAAACCACTCCCCAGACCAGTGTCCAAACCACTCCCCAGACCACTTCCCAGATCAGTGTTCAAATCAGTGTCAGGACGATCGTCCAAACCACTCCCCAGACCAGTGTCCAAACCAGTGTCCAAACCAGTGTCTAGATCAGTGTATATCACCGCTTTGAGATCAGTGAAAATGTGCTTTTCAGCGCATGTGCCGTTTTATCGAGAGACGCACTAAACTGCTATTGGACATTGATAAACAGATGTTTTAACTTTCTCTCCAACTTCTCCGACACTGATAAACAGATGTTTTAACTTTCTCTTCAGCTTCTGGGACATTGATAACAGATGTTTTAACTCTCTCTCTCCAGGTTCTCTGACATTGATAAACAGATGTTTTAACTTTCTCTCCAACTTCTCGAGCTCATCCACATCGTCAGGTGGGCACTCATAATCCTCTGCAAATCTCGGTCCTTGACATTTCTGAGTAACTCTGTTGCTGGTTTCTTTCCATGCCACAATGCAGCGGTTCTCAGACCCTTTTGCTGCACGGCCCACGTTTAAGAGTCAAACGTTTTTGCGGTCCACTAATAAAGTGCTTTATATTTGCAAGGAATGATTCTAACTTTATAAAGTATTATGTAATATTTTCTCTACATGTCTAACTGCATATTCGTTGCTACACAGAAGTTCTTTTCATTTACTAATAAAGCGACCTACAATTCTGCGGCTTGCATCTATGCAGTCTGCACCCATGCATTACGTGAAAAATGCGGAATAATTTTTTATTGTATCTACTTTTTTTCTCTTTTGTTGTTGTTGTTGTTGTTGCTGCTGCTTCGAGACTTCAGCGCGGCTCACAATACTCCCTGTCACGGCCCATCTTTGGGCCGCGGCCCATGGGTTGAGAACCACTGCCACAATGTCAGGCCTTCTAACATCTGTTCCCTGGGTCGTCCTCTGCCTCTCCTGTCTTCAGTTTTGCCCATTGTTATGATTCTTCTCTAACTTCTCTCTTCTCATCACATGTTCCAAGAATGATGATTCCCTTTTCCTTATCTTTGTTATTATACTACGTTATTCGTTAGTTTGTCTCAGCCATCGCTCATCAGTTATCTTGGCTGTCCATGGGATCCTCATCATTCTTCTCAGGAACCACAACTCTGTTGTCTCAGGTGATTAACTCATTTGCTTGTCAAAAGTCCATGATTCACATTTGTGTATCAAAATAGGTTCAGTTTAACACTGTAATACTTTCTTTCTCACATTCAATACAGCACTGTAATACTTTCTTTCTCACATTCAATACAGCACTGTAATACTTTCTTTCTCACATTCAATACAGCACTGTAATCAATACAGCACTGTAATACTTTCTTTCTCACATTCAATACAGCACTGTAATACTTTCTTTCTCACATTCAATACAGCACTGTAATACCTTCTTTATCACATTCAATACACCACTGTAATACTTTCTTTCTCACATTCAGTATAGCACTGTACTACTTCCTTTCTCACATTCAGTGGCAATGACTTGGATACCAAGATGGATACCAGTTTCGGAAATGCTACTTGTACCAGATGTTTTCTGGTTATAATTTCTACCGTTACATCTTCCTTGTGTTATTGTCATTGATCCCAGATATCTAACTGTGTGCACTTTTTTGGCAGTGTTTCTCGATTTTTGGTGGGCATTTGTTTTTGTTTTTTTTGGATGTAAGTCTCCGTTACCTTGATGTACAGACAGTCTTTTATTTACATTATCTGTTGCGGATTTACTGAACATGTTCTGCAGATCGTTCTCATTTTTTGCTATTAACAATGCATCATCCGTATGTCGCAAATGATTTAAATTATAATCTCACACAGTTAGTCCAATATAGTCCGCTATTGATCCTACGGTGACTTTAGTATAATGAAAGAACAGGCCATGTGATATAACAGGCCATTGCCTAACGATCTACTTGCTTGTCTGATATCTTACTAATTTATTCTCTGCTTTAACTACCTCTGTACGCGTTTCCTGCATATATTCTTAATTATTCTGGCATCTTAGCTGTTAGCAGTTATGGCATCCAACATTTCATTAACTCTTTTGGTGTCTGATTTTAGCGTATTCTATAAAGCGTAAAAACAGATGATTCTATACTTCTGGTGCTCGCTCTTTCTAGTAATGTTTTTCTCATATATATATATATCTAGATAAGACAGATGACTGAACAACAACCAGTCTCACGGGTGATCAGGAAAAGGAGATGGACATATGTTGGCCACTTGATGAGAAGAAATGAGCAGAGAATCCCAAAACAAGCTATCAAGTGGAACATAACAGGCCGAAGAAAAAGGGGCAGACCGTGTGAAACTCTGAAGAGAACATTATTAAGAGAGGCCAAGTTAACAGGCATAAAATCCTTTGTTGAGGTTGAAAGACTCGCCGAAGACAGGAAATATTGGCGAACTACTTTGCGAGCCCTATGTGACGTCTAACGGCACGGGAAGGATATAAGATATATAAGATATATATATTTATATATATATATATCCTTGAATTTTTCAAACCACTTCATGATACTCTTGTAAACAAGTGATACTTTCTGGAATTCCCCTCGAATTCGTCGCTGCACAGTCACAACGGACGTATTCCAAAACAGAAAATTACTGCAAACGTTTACTGAACGCCATATTTGCTACTGCTGCCTCCTAGCGGACAACCACAGGAGCTCTACGCGCGGTCTTTATATTTGAAAAAGAAAAGAAAAGCTTGAAGAGTTTCTCTCTCTCTCCCTCCCTCTTCCCCTTCTCTTTATCTCCCTCCTTCCTCCTCTCTCTCTCTCCTTCCTCCCCCTCTCTCTTTTCTCTCTCTCCCTCCTCTCTCTCTTTCTCTGTCTTTCTCTCTCTCTATCCCTCCCCCCTCTCTCTTTCTCTGTCTTTCTCTCTTTCTTTCTTTCTCTCTCTCTCTTTTTCTCCTTCGTTCTCTCTCTCCCTCCTCCCCCTCTCTTTCCCTCCTCCCCCTCCTCTTTCCTTCCTCCCTCTTTCTCCCTCCTCCCCTCTCTTTCTCTCTCTCGGCGTAAGAATAATCATGATCCGTTATATAGTTTATTTGTCGCGAAGTTTTGAAACATCTAACGGAGTTAGGAATAACCTTGTTAGTATGTACATGTCGAGGTCAAAGAGACGCAACTCATGTAAAACTTTGCCTGAAATGAAATCAGCTTTAATCCCCCCTGAATGCTAATGTTATTTACGATTCAAGATCTCCCCACCAAACAGGATTTGTGTTTGTAAGTCGCGGGTTTCTAGAAAGTTCAGTGCCATGTGACTGCTGGCTCGAAATGATTAAGTTTTAGACAGTTGATTCCTGGTTTTCATAGCGTCCGGGCTATCTGTCCAGTCGTGTAAAAGCTTTCGTTAGTCTCAGTGCAGAAGGAGTTCTTGTGTAGTGAAATCGTATCATTTATTTCAGTTCCTGTGCTTGATATCAGCATTTGAGATATAAGCCGTCCGGATCTTTGTTATGTATGTCGTGCCCTTCAGTTTGAGATATTACATGATATATTTCACCAACATGATCCATCGGAACCAATCATCATCATGTGAGCGTCATTAAACATTTATCTGTTCAGTACTGGGTGCCATAGTTGATTGTTTCAGTGTTATTCGTTATCTAAACTCCGGGTTGACAGTTCCCCAAGTGTGTAGCATTCACAGTTCCCCAAGTGTGTAGCATTCACAGTTCCCCAAGTGTGTAGCATTCACAAGATGAAGCAATTCTTTCTTCTGTGCATCACTGAACTGAGTTACAGCACGAATCGGCCGTGGGTCAGTATTTAGCCAGGGAGTAGTGTGCTGTTCTTAGTGTAGCAATCCGTGTACACGGCGTCGTTTCTGGCAAATATATTTACTGGTCCCGCAAGTGGCTCGTATAGCGATTTCTGGTATAATATATAGCATGTAGTATAGAATATATATTTAACAAATCCACAGCAATTCATGATTCTAGTCCTATGTCTGTTTTTTTTTCCTTTCATCATGAACACTAGAAGTACTTTAGTAATATGACAGGACAGGCTAATAGTTGTGTAATCTTGGTAATCCTTTGATACAAGATTTTAGGTACAGGAATATATATATATTTCCACGACGTCATTATAGTGAAACCAAGTTTGCTAGTTATCTCATTTATCACTTTATCACTGAGAGTATCCACACCACCCGCAGGCGGCTCTGCTTGCAGCTCTCCGAGCACACACAGCAGAGACTTTCCCGGTATCTGTTTCATTTCGACCTCTCCTCAGTCATCAGTAGGCTCTGCCGGACTAGTTGCTTTCTTCTGACCTGCCAGTGCAGGCTAATAAATTAACTGTTTCAGGAAAAGGAGTACAATTTGTTCACTTCAAATCTTCTCTAAAACTAACCAGTACAGTTCTGTCTGTATATATAAAATTGGTGACATTTCGTATGCAGGAAACTCTCTACTATAGAGAGCGGAAAAACAACACAACTCCTTCAGATCATCAGAGGAAGTACCCCATCCCTCAGACAAGTGTTTCGGCCCTATTAAACTCCTGACGCTCTAAGGGGATGGGCCCCTCTGGGCCATGACTCCCAGTACAGTTCTGTCTATATATATATATAATTGGTGACATTTCGTATTTATTTTCTCGTAACTAAAAGGTCTTTTATTACCAAACAAAAAGCAACCAAAAAAAAATGCTTACGGCCTATAGATAAAAAGAATCTTATAAAACATGCAATGAAATAATTCCTGACTATCTGTCTGCCTGTCTACGTAACTATTGTCTGGTTTTGACGTGTCTTTTGTCTTTATTTTAGTCCATTTTTATATATTATTATTTCTCTCGCTATATATATATATATAGTGATAAAAAGAAAAGCTATATATATATATATATATATATATATATATATATATATAACAGTGGCATGCAATGCTTGCTGTACATGGATCAATTACACTTACGACCTTAAGAGAGAATAACATTCAACTAAGAAAAAGACAATGACTTACTGGTAATTATTTTCCATCTGTCTGTCTGTCTGTCTGTTGGTCTGGCAGACATACAAGCAGTGCGTCCATACTGTCATATTTCTGAACGGTTTAATAGGAAAGACGAGACGGCAGTTGCTGCACTGGATCTGGATAATGCCAGAGCCGACCACACAACACTCCCATGTCTTATGACAAAAATGGGCACTGACGCATGGATCATGCTGTGGGTAGCCTCAGTGCTTCTAAAGAGAACTGTGGCACTGTGATATGAATCATGCAGTGGGTAGCCTCAGTGCTTCTAAAGAGAACTATGACACTGTGATATAAATCACAAATCTCGGAGACCAGAATCGTTGCACTAAGACAACCTTAAAGTTCTCTGCTGTCACCAGTGCTTTACAAGATGTACCCAGCCAGGATTTCAGAACTACACCAGACTGGCCATGGCCGAATACTCGCATACGCAGATGGCATCCTGACATATGCAGATGGAAACCGTAGCGATAGGATATTTGCCCACATTCAGGAAAATACTGACCATATCACGGATTTGTGTGAGGACAACAGCATAGCGATAAACCCCGCTAAGGCTAAAATCCTGTGCTGCTCATAAGATAACAGATCCGCGAGGACCACCCTTTCGACAGTGCAGTGCAACGGCGAATGTATCGAGAAGGAACAATTTTTAAAATACCCTGGGATTGTGTTCGACAGGATACTGTCTTTCAGCCATCATGTGGGCGTGGTTATTCGGAAAGCAAAGAAAAGTCTCTGTGCGTTGAAGGTCATGAAATGTGCTGGACTGCCACAAGGGACAGTCTTCTTGCTGATGTGGGCGTTGGTGATGTCAGTGGTTGAGTATGGCTTCAGGCTTCTGACTTTATCAGTGACTGAGATAATCAGGCATGAGAGAATTCAAACTGATGCTAAGGAAGCAGTTCTGGGGCGCGCAGGAGATACTCTAATCATAGTTATGTATTATTTGCTGGGTATCTTACACCCTTCCCGTGCCGTTAAACGTCACATAGGGCCTGCATGATAGTTCGCCAAGATGTCCTGTCTTCGGCGAGTTTTTCAACCTCATCAAGGGATGTTATGCTCACTGAATTGGCTTATCTTAACAATGTCCTCTTTAGAGTTTCACGTGGTCGACCTCTTTTTCTTCGGCCTGTTGTGTTTCATTTGATAGCTTGTTTGAGGATTCTCTGATTGTTTATTCTCATCACATGACCGACATATGTCCACCTTCTTTTTTTCTGATCTACCATGAGATAGGTTGTTGTTTGCTCATGTCTGATCTCTGGGTTGTTCTTTAATTCGTTCCACTTTATATCGAGTATTTTCCTTAGGGATTTGTTTTCAAAAGAGTCTAATTTCTTGTCTATTTCTTTAGTTGTTTTCCAGCTTTCATATGCATAAATGATGGTGGATATTACATTTGAATTGAATAATCTTAACTTGGTTTTTATGCTTATAATTTTTGAACGTCATATGTTCTCAAGATACTTGAAAGTCAGTGCTGCTTTGGCAATTCTAATTCTAACTTCTTTTCTGGTATCACTACTGTGGTCTATATAGCTGCCGAAATATACAAAATTGTTTACTTCTTCAACAGCTGTTCCCTCTATGTATATTTATCCTTCGTCGGTAATGAGAGCCTTCATTATTTTTGTTTCGTCCTTGTTAATTTCAAGTCCTATTTTAATAGTCATTTACGAGAGGGTGTCTGTTTTTATTTCCATTGATTTCATATTGTCGTTGACAAGAGTTATGTCATCTGCAAAATCAAGATCTTCCAGTTGGGTCTCACGTACCCAATCAATGCACCTTTTACTGTCGCAATATTTTTTCATTATGAACTCTATGGCAATTCCAAAAAAGCAAGGGAGATAATATGCATCCTTGTTTCACGCCTATGTCAATCTAGAACCATTCGCTCATTCCTTCGTCATGACTTTCATGCTCAGCATGACAGTAAGGCACAAGTACGCGCGAGTCAAGACGTACCTCAGGATTGTCGTCACGGCAAGCCACCCCCTTCTACCAGAACTGAACTCAGAAAAGAGCAAGCGAGGGAGATCGTGGATGGCAGAGACAGAAGAGACACTGGCAGCAGTCTGCGACCCAGAGTAGATTCCCCTAGAACCGGAATAGACTAAAGTGTCAAATATGCAGAAATTAATGAAGGAATAGACTAAAGTGGCAAATATGCAGAAACTAATGAAGGAATAGACTAAAGTGTCAAATATGCAGAAATTAATGAAGGAATAGACTAAAGTGTCAAATATGCAGAAACTAATGAAGGAATAGACTAAAGTGTCAAATATGCAGAAACTAATGAAGGAATAGACTAAAGTGTCAAATATGCAGAAACTAATGAAGGAATAGACTAAAGTGTCAAATATGCAGAAACTAATGAAGGAATAGACTAGAATCATTGCTCTAAGACAACCTTAAAGTTCCCTGCTGTCACCAGTGCCTTACCAGATGTATCCAGCCAGGATTTCAGAACTACACCAGACTGGCCATGGCCGAATACTCGCATACGCAGATGGCATCCTGACATATGCAGATGGAAACCGTAGCGATAGGATATTTGCCCACATTCAGGAAAATATTGACCATATCACGGATTTGTGTGAGGACAACAACATAGCGATAAACCCCGCTAAGGCTAAAATAATGTGGTGCTCATAAGATAACAGATCCGCGAGGACCACCCTTTCGATAGTGCAGTGCAACGGTGAATGTGTCGAGAAGGAACAATTTTTAAAATACCCTGAGATTGTGTTCGACAGGATACGGCCTTTCAGTCATCATGTGGGCGTGATTATTCGGAAAGCAAAGAAAAGTCTCTGTGCGTTGAAGGTAATGAAACGTGCTGGACTGCCACAAGGGACACTCTTCTTGCTGATGTGGGCGTTGGTGATGTCAGTGGTTGAGTATGGCTTCGGGCTTCTGACTTTATCAGTGACTGAGATAATCAGGCGTGAGAGAATTCAAAATGATGCTAAGGAAGCAGTTCTGGGGCGCGCAGGAGATACTCTAATCCTAGTTATGTATTATTTGCTGGATATCTTACATCCTTCCCGTGCCGTTAAACGTCACATAGGGCCCGCATGGTAGTTCGCCAAGATGTCCTGTCTTCGGCGAGTTTTTCAACCTCATCAAGGGATGTTATGCTCACTGAATTGGCTTATCTTAACAATGTCCTCTTTAGAGTTTCACGTGGTCGACCTCTTTTTCTTCGGCCTGTTGTGTTTCATTTGATAGCTTGTTTGAGGATTCTCTGATTGTTTATTCTCATCACATGACCGACATATGTCCACCTTCTTTTTTTCTGATCTACCATGAGATAGGTTGTTGTTTGCTCATGTCTGATCTCTGGGTTGTTCTTTAATTCGTTCCACTTTATATCGAGTATTTTCCTTAGGGATTTGTTTTCAAAAGAGTCTAATTTCTTGTCTATTTCTTTAGTTGTTTTCCAGCTTTCATATGCATAAATGAGGGTGGATATTACATTTGAATTGAATAATCTTAACTTGGTTTTTGTGCTTATAACTTTTGAACGTCATATGTTCTCAAGATACTTGAAAGTCAGTGCTGCTTTGGCAATTCTAATTCTAACTTCTTTTCTGGTATCACTATTGTGGTCTATATAGCTGCCGAGATATACAAAATTGTTTACTTCTTCAACAGCTGTTCCCTCTATGTATATTTATCCCTCGTCGGTAATGAGAGCCTTCAATATTTTTGTTTCATCTTTGTTAATTTCAAGTCCTATTTTAATAGTCATTTAAGACAGGGTGTCTGTTTTTATTTCCATTGATTTCATATTGTCGTTGATAAGAGTTATGTCATCTGCAAAATCAAGATCTTCCAGTTGGGTCTCACCTACCCAATCAATGCACCTTTTACCGTTGCAACATTTTTTCATTATGAAGTCTATGGCAATTCCAAAAAGCAAGGGAGATAATATGCATCCTTGTTTCACGCCTGTGTCAATCTAGAACCATTCACTCATTCCTTCGTCATGACTTTCATGCTCAGCATGACAGTACGGCACAAGTACGCGCGAGTCAAGACGTACCTCAGGATTGTCGTCACGGCAAGCCACCCCCTTTTACCAGAGCTGAACTCAGAAAAGAGCAAGCGAGGGAGATCGTGGATCGTAGAGACAGAAGAGACACTGGCAGCAGTCCGCGACCCAGAGTAGATTCCCCTAGAACCGGAATAGACTAAAGTGTCAAATATGCAGAAATTAATGAAGGAATAGACTAAAGTGTCAAATATGCAGAAATTAATGAAGGAATAGACTAAAGTGTCAAATATGCAGAAATTAATGAAGGAATAGACTAAAGTGTCAAATATGCAGAAATTAATGAAGGAATAGACTAAAGTGTCAAATATGCAGAAACTAATGAAGTAATAGACTAAAGTGTCAAATATGCAGAAATTAATGAAGTAATAGACTAAAGTGTCAAATATGCAGAAATTAATGAAGTAATAGACTAAAGTGTCAAATATGCAGAAATTAATGAAGTAATAGACTAAAGTGTCAAATATGCAGAAATTAATGAAGTAATAGACTAAAGTGTCAAATATGCAGAAATTAATGAAGTAATAGACTAAAGTGTCAAATATGCAGAAATTAATGAAGTAATAGACTAAAGTGTCAAATATGCAGAAACTAATGAAGTAATAGACTAAAGTGTCAAATATGCAGAAACTAATGAAGTAATAAACTAAAGTGTCAAATATGCAGAAACTAATGAAGGTCGTGATCCAGCTTGGCCGTGAATGTTGAGACTGGGCTCAGGGTAGAACAGAGGACCAGGTGCAGGAACAGATTCAGCATCGCTCCAAACCACGTGACCCTGTGATCTTCACAGACGGGTCAGTGGCACGAAGACTAAAAAGTGGATGGGGCTGTGTTGTCTACCATAACGGCAAATCGGTTGAGAGTAAATCAGGAACTTATGCAGCCACCACTTCTAGCCTGAGAATGGAGGCGCAGGCAGCATCAGAAGCAATTTCCTGGTTGGTCCAGCAGGGTGACTCGCATTGGGGTCATTGTGACGGACTCCCAAAGCATGTTAAAGAGAACTGAGGGACAGTGTTTTTTTACTTCCGCAGGGAGTGGGTCCAGCTTCTAGAGGGCCTCTCGGTTATCCAGTTTGATGTGGATCTACCGCCCGGGTCATGCGGGAGTCAGAGGTAAAGAGAAAGCGGCCAAGCTGGCTGGCACGGCATCAATTCAGGGAACTCCAAGAATGGACAAGGAGGAGGCTGCAAGAGCTGAAATGGATGGGCATTTTATGCAGGACGACATCGGGTCACATCAGGAGGATGGTCGAATAGAGGAGTGAAGAAGAGGAGACGTTTGTTTTCCGAAAGAAGTGGTCTAACGCATGTTAAACACACCCACTGCGTGACTGACTCCATCAACAGCCGCACGCTTCAGTGGGTGTTGGAACTGAAGGCGGAGCACGCATGGGAATGCCCGGAGAGCGGGGATGCCAGTCTCTGGTTACAGTTACAGTTATAGTTATAGTTACAGTTATATTTATTGTTACAGTTACAGTTATAGTTACAGTTATAGTTATAGTTACAGTTATAGTTATAATTACAGTTATAGTTACAGTTATAGTTATAATTACAGTTATAGTTATAATTACAGTTATAGTTATAGTTACAGTTATATTTATAGTTATAGCTACAGTTATAGTTATAGTTACAGTTATAGTTATAATTACAGTTATAGTTATAATTACAGTTATAGTTATAATTATAGTTATAGTTACAGTTATAGTTATAGTTATAATTACAGTTATAGTTATAGTTACAGTTATAGTTATAGTTATAATTACAGTTATAGTTACAGTTATAGTTATAGTTATAATTACAGTTATAGTTATAGTTACAGTTATAGTTATAGTTATAATTACAGTTATAGTTATATTTACAGTTATAGTTATAGCTAAAGTTATATTTATAGTTACAGTTATAGTTATAATTACAGTTATAGTTATAATTACAGTTATAGTTATAAATACAGTTATAGTTATAGTTATAGTTACAGTTATAGTTATTGTTACAGTTATATTTATAATTACAGTTATAGTTATAATTACAGTTATAGTTATAGTTACAGTTATAGTTATAGTTACATTATATTTATAGTTACAGTTATAGTTATAGTTACAGTTATAGTTATAGTTACAGTTATAGTTATAGTTACAGTTACAGTTGAGATATTTTATTAATTAAAAAAAACATAACGCTTACACGCTAAATAACAAACCGAAATTAAAGGAAGTTAATTATTGTAAAATTGTTTCCAATATACTGTTAATTAATTCGTCAGTATATCCATACATCAATCCATCCATCCATCCATCCATCCATCCATCTATCCATCCATCCATCCATCCATCTATCTATCCATCCATCCACCTATCCACCTATCCACCCATTCATCCATCCATATCCATATGTCCATCCATCCATCCATCCACTTATCTACCTATCCATCCGTCTATCCATCCATCTATCCATCCATCCATCCATCCGTCTGTCCATCCATCCATCCATCCACCTATCCATCATCTATCCATCCATTCATCCATCCATCCATCCATCCGTCTGTCCGTCCGTCCATTCATTCATCCATCCGTCCACTTATCTATCTATCTGTCTGTCTTCCTGTCAGTCTATCTTTTACTCAAAAGACAGTTTTGTATATCGCTCGATATAACTTCGTTCACATTTTTTTTCTTACAATAGTATCAGCAATATATTTTCTAGTGTATTAATCAAATTTGCAGAAACTAATGAAGGAATAGACTAAAGTGTCAAATATGCAGAAACTAATGAAGGAATAGACTAAAGTGTCAAATATGCAGAAACTAATGAAGGAATAGACTAAAGTGTCAAATATGCTGAAACTAATGAAGGAATAGACTAAAGTGTCAAATATGCTGAAACTAATGAAGGAATAGACTAAAGTGTCAAATATGCTGAAACTAATGAAGGTTGTGATCCAGCTTGGCCGTGAATGTTGAGACTGGGCTCAGGGTAGAACAGAGGACCAGGTGCAGGAACAGATTCAGCATCGCTCCAAACCACGTGACCCTGTGATCTTCACAGACGGGTCAGTGGCACGAAGACTAAAAAGTGGATGGGGCTGTGTTGTCTACCATAACGGCAAATCGGTTGCGAGTAAATCAGGAACTTACGCAACCACCACTTCGAGCGTGAGAATGGAGGCGCAGGCAGCATCAGAAGCAATTTCCTGTTTGGTGGAGCAGGACAACTTGCATGGGGTCATTGTGACGGACTCCCAAAGCATGTTAAAGAGAACTGAGGGACAGTGTTTTTTTTTCTTTCCGCAAAGAGTGGGCCCAGCTTCTAGAGGGCCTCTCGGTTATCCAGTTTGATGTGGATCTACTGCCCGGGTCATGCGGGAGTCAGAAGTAAAGAGAAAGCGGCCAAGCTGGGCGGCACGGCATCAATTCAGGAAACTCCAAGAATGGACAAGGAGGAGGCTGCAAGAGCTGAAGTGGATGGGCATTTTATGCAGGACGACATCGGGTCACATCAGGAGGATGGTCGAATAGAGGAGTGAAGAAGAGGAGACGTTTGTTTTCCGAAAGAAGTGGTCTAACGCATGTTAAACACACCCACTGTGTGACAGAGTCCATCAGCAGCCGCACACTTCAGTGGGTGTTGGAACTGAAGGCGGAGCACGCATGGGAATGCCCGGAGAGCGGGGATGCCAGTCTCTGGTTACAGTTACAGTTATAGTTATAGTTACAGTTATATTTATAGTTACAGTTACAGTTATAGTTACAGTTATAGTTATAGTTATAGTTATAATTACAGTTATAGTTACAGTTATAGTTATAATTACAGTTATAGTTATAATTACAGTTATAGTTATAGTTACAGTTATATTTATAGTTATAGCTACAGTTATAGTTATAGTTACAGTTATAGTTATAATTACAGTTATAGTTATAGTTATAATTACAGTTATAGTTATAATTATAGTTATAGTTACAGTTATAGTTATAGTTATAATTACAGTTATAGTTATAGTTACAGTTATAGTTATAGTTATAATTACAGTTATAGTTACAGTTATAGTTATAATTACAGTTATAGTTATAGTTACAGTTATAGTTATAGTTATAATTACAGTTATAGTTATATTTACAGTTATAGTTATAGCTAAAGTTATATTTATAGTTATAGTTACAGTTATAGTTATAATTACAGTTATAGTTATAATTACAGTTATAGTTATAATTACAGTTATAGTTATAGTTATAGTTACAGTTATAGTTATGGTTACAGTTATATTTATAATTACAGTTATAGTTATAATTACAGTTATAGTTATAGTTACAGTTATAGTTATAGTTACATTATATTTATAGTTACAGTTATAGTTATAGTTACAGTTATAGTTATAGTTACAGTTATAGTTATAGTTACAGTTACAGTTGAGATATTTTATTAATTAAAAAAAACATAACGCTTACACGCTAAATAACAAACCGAAATTAAAGGAAGTTAATTATTGTAAAATTGTTTCCAATATACTGTTAATTAATTCGTCAGTATATCCATACATCAATCCATCCATCCATCCATCCATCCATCCATCTATCCATCCATCCATCTATCTATCCATCCATCCACCTATCCACCTATCCACCCATTCATCCATCCATATCCATATGTCCATCCATCCATCCATCCACTTATCTACCTATCCATCCGTCTATCCATCCATCTATCCATCCATCCATCCATCCGTCTGTCCATCCATCCATCCATCCACCTATCCATCATCTATCCATCCATTCATCCATCCATCCATCCATCCGTCTGTCCGTCCGTCCATTCATTCATCCATCCGTCCACTTATCTATCTATCTGTCTGTCTTCCTGTCAGTCTATCTTTTTACTCAAAAGACAGTTTTGTATATCGCTCGATATAACTTCGTTCACATTTTTTTTCTTACAATAGTATCAGCAATATATTTTCTAGTGTATTAATCAAATTTACCAGCTTTAAAAGAAAATATTCACATGTACAGTAGAAAATGATTCTAATTATCTATACATCTATCTATTTGTCTGTCTGTTTCTCTGTTTGTCCGTCTATCTTCTGCTTGTAAGCCTGGTTTCTTTATTCTTTAAAATATTTCTTTATCTCGCTCAATAAACTTTTGTTGATTTTTATTTATTTATTTTAGTAGTACCATCAATATTTCATGTATTTGAGCAAACTTACTTGCTGTTAATATAGTGGAATTTTTTAAGGATAAAAAAATGTATATCTGTCTGTCTGGTCTGTCTGTATGTCTTTCTGTCCGCCATGTTGTCTGTCTGTCTGTCTGTCCGTCTGTCTGTCTGTGTGTCTGGTTGTCTGTCTGTCTAGTCTGCCTGTCTGTCTGATCTGGTCTGTCTGTCTAGTCTGCCTGTCTGTCTGATCTGGTCTGTCTGTCTAGTCTATCTGTCTGTCTGTCTATCTGTCTAGTCTGTCTGTCTGTCTAGTCTGTCTGTCTGTCTTTCTAGTCTGTCTGTCTAGTCTGTCTGTCTAGTCTGATCTGGTCTGTCTGTCTGTCTGTCTGTCTGTCTGTCTGTCTGTCTGTCTGATCTGGTCTGTCTGTACAAGTGATGGATGTCATTTTATACAATAGACAAATAAAAAGTATTTTACTTGCTATATGATAAAAAAAGTTCAAGTAAATTAGCTGAAAAAAATTTAGTGTCAGTTAGAAGTTATCTGTCTATCTGTCTGTCTGTCTGTCTGTCTGTCTGTCTATATAGCGGTGTGTCAGTCATGATTTACGTGTAGACCGGATCGTCAGCTATGATAGCATACCATCTAGGATAGAAACAACACGAAACCCATCTGCAGACGGAGGATCTTGAGAAGGCGAAAAGAGGCCACGACTAACTCTGTCACCAGAAGACTGGGTCGGAGCTTGGGACAGGATGATACCACACGGTCGAACGCCCGGTGCAGCGAAGCAGCAAAGCATGTGCTACACAATTAGAGTATCCAGACACAAAAGCGGGTAGCTTTTTTGCCTACCGTGGAAGAGATTGGGACCTCGGCGTGTATTCCTAAAAGATAGTAAAGAAACACATAGAAGAAGAAGAACATCAACAATGGAGAGGGACAGGTCAGTATGACATGGCGTCTTAAAACTTCTAAATGAGAAAGACGCGCAGGGAAAATACTAGGAAGAAAACGTCGAAACAACATCTAAAAATTAGAAAATGGAATGTTAAGACACTGTACCTGCAGGGAGAAAATGTGATACTCTTATCTTAGAGTCGGAAGATTTGATACTGGAAATACTCGAAATGTCAGAAGCCAGATGGATGGACGCAGGATAATTTAAAAAGGACAAATATACATTGTCATATTCGGATGGAAAAAAGTATGGAAAGTGCGTCGGTTTCTTGGTTAAGAATGAAGTTAGGAAGGTTTGTGAATGGATATTGGGACCCCAAGACAGAACGATGCTAATAAAAATCAGAGCAAAGACTCTCGATCTAGCACTAGCAGTATGTCAGACGCACGCACCAACACAAGATTACTGTGAAGAACTTATTGAGGAATACTGTGAAAACCTACAAAGAATGCTAAAGAATGTCAGATCAACTGATGTACTAATAATTCTGGGAGATATGAATGCCATAGTAGTGGTAGTTTATTAGAATGTTTGTTAGAAGACAAATGTGTTAGTAAATATGCGAGAGTGGATAATGCCAAAGTACTCCATTGAAATATATTTGTGTGTGTGTGTATGTACATGTGTGGTTGCTCTGTCTTGTTAGATCAGTTACCTCTTAAGTAATTCATTATCCTATATTTGTGAATGTAATATTTTCATCTTGCATTCTTAGTTTTGTTTTTCATGTAATCTGTATACTTATATTTCACATAGCTTCATCTTGCATTCTTATATATGTGTGTATGTTTGTGTGTATATATAAAAATATTCATGTAATTTTGTATACCTAACTAAATCGAGACTGCGGAAATCATGAAAGATGGAGTTATAAATGGCAGAAAGTAAGACGGGCCTGCGCGATCAGTTCTTCACCCTTGTAAAATAAAGATCATTCATTCATTCATTCTATCATCTATTTATTTGTGTATCTATCTATATTTGTATCTGTCTTCACATCTAACTATCTCTCTATCTTTTCTTTGTGTGTGTGTGTGTGTGTCTGGCAGTCACTACTATTTTCAGATCTGATTCCTTCTTGGTTATGTATACGTATACTTCTTCACCTGAATCCCTGATTCTATGTGTTTCATATTGTACTTTTGTATATTTTTCTGTACGTGTATTTCCGTCTACATCTCCATTTATTATAATCTCTACTGAAACATCTTTTAAATTTGTTATAAACAGACACTTACTTGCTACAAGACACAGCAAAAATTAATGAAAAAAAATTTTTTTTCATATTTTCGTGTCAAATCTATTTGTCTCTGTCTGTCTGTTTGCCTGTCTATCTATCTATCTATCTATCTATCTATCTATCTATCTATCTATCTATCTATCTATCTATCTATCTATCTATCTATCTATCTATCTATCTATCTATCTATCTATCTATCTGTATGTCTGTCTGTCTGTCTGTCCGTCCGTCTATCCGTCTATCGATCTGTCTGTCTGTCTGTCTGGGTATGTTATCTGTGTTTCCACTGTTTTAAGAATACATTATCTTTTTACTCTCGGTACATGTTTGTCCGTGCAGACGAATGTTAAAAGTATGTGAAACAGTTCTTTTATTGGAAAACAAAACTTACCAGCTTTAGATTGATTAAAATACAGATAAACTGAAAAACGAGTTACTTAAACTGTCGTTTGCAAAAGTTTGAGTCTACCTGTTGTTTCTATGAGGTTTCAGCCGAATGCGTTATTTCTTCCCTGTATTGCACAACAAAGTGTCGATGTCGCATCATATTACATTAGCAGCTATTTATAGAGTAGGGGAAAGCGTTCGGGCGTCAGTCCCTTTTCGTTTTTAATACTGAGAGGTTTTGTATATATTTTACGCATAGTTAAAAATGGTTAAAAGAAACATTAAGTGTAAGTCAGAGGATAGTTATCTTGACTTTAAGTCATGAAGATACCCTGAACGTGAAGTGAGCAGAAAAGTGAATGTTAGCAAGACTGCAGTTCATAATACAGTCACGAAATATCGAGATACTGGAGATTTCAGCCACCCAAGGGGAAGAGGACGTCCCAGGAAAACAAGCCCCCACGTGATGACAGTACCACAGGGTGAAGTGTTAGCTTTTTCCGAGGAGCCCGTGCAGAAAGATCAGGCAAAAGGGATGGCGACTGCAGTAAAACTGATTTAAATAATAAAGGTAGATAGAGGTGTATGGTGTAGTTTTACAAAGTGGCAGAGGGAGTGAGTAAAAGGAGAAAAAAAACGAATGGAAAGTATGAGAACGTATAAATGAAAAGCATACAACATTCGATATTTCGGCTTGAGCCTTTTTCGAGGATTACATGCACAAACGAGACCAAAAAAAGCAAATAACTAAACGAAGAACTTATCTTAATATGGCCTCCTCCAGAAGTAGGAAACAGAGAAATGCATGTCCGCTAGAAGATGCATAGAGACCACGCGGGCCACACAAAGGATAAGCTGATAGAGCCAACCGTAAAGAAGAGGTGGAGAGAGAGGAGGAAAACAGGTGGTTGAAAGGGGGGGGGAGGGCAACAAAAACATGATAGCCGCTAGAGGAGAAGGTCTGGGGGGGGGGGGAAGAGAAGGGGAAGGGGAGAGATAATGAATGAGAACATAAACATTTGCAGGGAGAAAATGTGGAACTGGTGAATAGGACAAGACCTTATAAACACCAATATGTTGCCAGAGAAGAAAAGAGGGTGGGGTAGGGAGGAGTAGCTAGGAGAAAAAAAGTAGAGTAAAAAAAGGTGGGGGGGGGGGGGTGGAAAACTAAAGAAGTTACAGAAAGCTGAAGACATTGTTAATTCCAGCTGGGTGGAGACAGCCAGCCTGGAAAATAAGGCGCTGTTCTAGGACCCTCCGAGATCGTACATCAACAGAACAAGAGCGGATCGCCCTAACAGAAATGTCCTGTTTACCCCTGTGGTTGCTAAGGCAAAAATGTTTAGCCACAGGTGTCCAGGCCCTCTTAGAAATATCATTAAGATGTTGGCGAAATCGATCTCCTAACCGTAAGCCAGTCTCCTCTATGTACTTCATACCACAAATTTTGCACATAATAGCATAAATAACATTGCGTGAAGTACAGGTGAAACCCTCCTGAACTGATAACATGGACTTAGGGAATGAGATCTGGCTAGCCTCGACAACACACGGGCAAGTGTTGCATCTACAGCGTCCGCAACATCTGGTACGATAAAAAGTGTCATCTTTCTTAAGGCGACTTCGAACTAAAAGGTCCCTGAAGTTCTTGTCCCGTCTGTTGGCTACCAGTGGGGGTTCCTCAAAAAGTTCACGTGTCTCAGGCTCGGTCTGGAGGAGATGAAGATGGCGAAACAGTATGTTTTTAACAGACAAACTATGAGGGCGGTGCGTGAGTACCAGTTTAACTCTGTCCGAGCTACAGTGCGGTTTAGGAGTGAGGGCTTGTTGCCGCGATATAAGGCTGATGCGGTTCCATGATGACGAGAGAACATGTTCTGGATAACCACGTTGACGGAAGAAATTCTAGCATTTTATGGCCTTGATCCTGGAAATCCAAATCCTCATTACACAAACGTCGCAGCCTAAGAAGCTGGGAAAAAGGAATAGAATCCTTTCACAATCTGGGATGAGAGGAAGAGTACACGAGATAGCTGTGAGAATCTGTAGGTTTATAGTGGATAGAAGTAGTAAGCTCGGTAGGGCTGATAGTGACGGCAATGTCGAGAAAGTTAGCGGAAGTAGCAGAGACATGGGAGGTGCAAGAAATGACAGGATTGTGCTCCTTAACAAAACTGATAAAGAATATCAGGGCCCCTTTCACAATCAGCCGGGACAGATATTAACATCAGTCCCGTCTTCTGGTGTTTCAGCACAGAATGTGGATTAAAATCGTATAAACCTGCAAAACAAAAACAAAAAAACAAACAAACGTAGATTAACCAGTCTGATGAAAAAGAAAAGACCTGAGTTTGATAAGCGTCATCAATCATGAACTGCTGAGAACTGGAGTCAAATTCTTTTCTTTTCCCTGATGAATCAGCTGTGCGGCAATTTGCCTCAAGTGTATCACACGTTCGATTACAAAAAAGGTAAAAGACTACATGACAGATACATGTGTTATCACCTTGAGACATCCTCATAGTCAAATGATATGGACTGAATTGTCACAATCTGATACTGTTTCATTACATGTTTTTGCCGAAGGGAACTACAATGACTGATCCTCGCTATGTGGAAATGCTAAAGACAATCTGGCAGCTCATATGACCGTGCACAGATGCTCAGTTGTCACGTATGCCACAGATCTAAAACTGTGAGGGACTACCTGACAAGGAACACAATTACTGCGCTTGGCAGGTCAGGTAACAGTCCCGATCTCAACCCCACAGAGAGTTTGTGGACACTTTTAATGGATAAGGCTGCAGAAAAGCAGCCATCGAATTCCCAAGCTTTTACTGAAGTAATAAGGTAGGTTTGGTGCAATGACATTCCATATAGCTACTAACAAGAAAACTGTAGATACCTAATTAACACTATGTCACACCATATTCTATTTGTAATAAAAGAAGGTGGCCATACCAGATACTGATACTAGAGGCTTTTTGTCGAAGAGTGTAAATGTTCGTCCGCTGTGTCATTAAAAAAAAAATCTTCGGAATTGGACTACTTGTTTTTGTACAACTGTGAAATTTCAAGAAAATGACAGATGGTCTTAAAACTTTTGCATATGACTGTAGTTACTATCTATTAATTTACAAAAAAATTGACTTAGTAACTATCTATCAGTCAAATCAATCTACCTACCTAATTACTGACCTTCCTATTTCCTAATTATCTACCTAACCTCTTCTTGCATACATATTTGATTAATCACCTACCTATCTATCTACAGTCTATATACCTACTTGCTTACCTACCTACCTACCTAAATACCTACCTACCTACATACCTACCTACCTACATACCTACCTACATACCTACCTACCTACATACCTACATACCTACCTACCTACATACCTACCTACCTACATACATACCTACTACCTACATACCTACCTACCTACTACATACCTACCTACCTACCTACCCTACATACCTACCTACCTACCTACCTACATACCTACCTACCTACCTACATACCTACCTACCTACATACCTACCTACATACCTACCTACCTACATACATACCTATCTACCTACCTACATACCTACCTACCTACATACATACCTACCTACCTACCTACCTACATACCTACCTATCTACATACCTACCTACCTACCTACATACCTACCTACATACATACCTACCTACCTACATACATACCTACCTACCTACCTACATACCTACCTATCTACATACCTACCTACCTACCTACATACCTACCTATCTACATACCTACCCACCTTCAAACATATGTAAGTACCTACATAATCACCTACATACTAACCTACCTACAAATTTATCTACTTAGCTACCTACATGCTTACTTATCTATCTATCTATCTATCTATCTATCTATCTATCTATCTATCTATCTATCTATCTATCTATATATCTATCTATCTATCTATCTATCTATCTATCTATCTGACTGTTATCGGTTTCTATTTCTTTCTATTATTAAGAATGTTTCAATGTTTTTCTTCTTCTAAAACATACTTCATATGCACTATTTCTTTCTATCTAGTCAGCCATACCTACCAGCTGTGGCCAGGTTCGAATTCAATGATAAGAAAGAAAATAATTTACTGATCTATTTATCTGTCTGTCTGTCTGTTTGTCTGGACTGGTTGAAGGGTGGGGTCTGGACTGCTTTTGGTATGACAAACGGGGCCCGCAGCCCCTTACTTACATGTGCGAAATGTGGAGCTGGCCTGGGCCAAAACCACCGTCGTTTGAGAGGGTGATTGTATCACATTTTATTTCCAGTGTCATACAAACGCTTCATGATCCTGGTTTGGAGGGAGGGTGGGGGCACATCGCTCCCCCCCCCCCTCCACACCGCGTGAGCTGCGATTGAGTAGTATAAGCAAAGGTTACTCTGACACAGTGAGCTAACATCTAGCGCTACTGCCATCTCTAGAACTTTACTATTGTAGATGTTGTTTACTGATATATATATATATATATATATATTGACGAAGAGTCGGTGCCCATGTCCTTGTACACGTCCTCCGTCTAGATCCCAAGAAGGAGAGTCGGTGCCCATGTCCTAGTACACGTCCTCCGTCTAGATCCCAAGAAGGAGAGTCGGTGCCTTGTACGCGTCCTCCGTCTAGATCCAAAGAAGGAGTGATCCCAAGAAGGAGTGATCCCAAGAAGAAGAGAGTCCCAAGAAGGAGAGAGTCGGTGTCCATGTGTCTTTGTACACGTCATCCGTCTAGATCCCAAGAAGGAGAGAGTCGGTATCTATATCCTAGTACACGTCCTCCGCTAGATCCCAAGATCCCAAGAAGGAGAGAGTCGGAGAGAGTCGGTGTCAGTACACGTCCTCCGTTAAGATCCTAAGAAGGAGAGTCGGTGCCCATGTCCTTGTACACTCCGGTACACGTCCATGTCCTTGTACACTCTGGTACACGTCCATGTCCTTGTACACTCTGGTACACGTCCATGTCCTTGTACACTCTGGTACACGTCCATGTCCTTGTACACTCTGGTACACGTCCATGTCCTTGTACACTCTGGTACACGTCCATGTCCTTGTACACTCTGGTACACGTCCATGTCCTTGTACAATCCAGTACACGTCCTCCGTCTATATCCCAAGAAGGAGAGAGTCTGTGTCCGTGTAGGGAAGAAGACAAGGCTGAGTCTGGATCTGGTTGTGGTAGAAATTGTCCATGAGATGTTCGGAGAACCCACATACACAGACCGCCACATACACAGGCCGCCACATACACAGGCCGGTTCAAGGGCTGAATCAAGTCGCCATCGAAGACGTTTGCTCGTGCAAAGCCTGGGCTGGCTATTAAATATCTATATTTTTCATCTTCATCCATTTTTCGTGGGGGTTTTTATTTCATGTTGTTTTTGTTTGTGATGCTTGAAAAAGGCCTTTTGCCGAAATATTGGATTACTGTAGAGAGCGGAACAACAACACAAATCCTTCAGATCATCAGAGGAAGTACCCCCCCCCTCCTCAGACAAGTGTTTCGGCCCTTTATACTCCTGACACTCTAAGGGGGGTGGGCCCCTCTGGGTCATGACTCCCAGAGGTCTTGTGAGTTGTTGCTTTTTTTTTCCCCGGTCCCGGGATTGAACCCGTGATCTTCCAGTTGCCACTGCACTTCTTTTGTGCGTCTTTAGCGATTTAGCTACGGAGGACTGGTATTGGGTGTGGCAAATGAAATTACTTATAATAACTGTATGTTTTTCATTTGTAAGTACTCATCTTTGCTTTCTTCCCTTCTTGTTTCTGCTCACTTTTCTCACTCTTTCTTTCGTTGTGTAAAACTGAACCATACGCCACCGTCTGTTTCTATTATAGCAATCGCCACATTTATCCCGCGCGGAGGACAAACGGAATGGAGGGGGGGGGTCTCTCATGGCCCCCACCGACAAAAATTTGTGCACCACCCCAAGCCGAGTGTTGTGAGGTGTTTGTATGAGATTGTAAGTAAAATATGACGCAACCACCGGCTCAAAAGAAGTTGGGTTGGGCCCCTCCAGATAACTATTTTATTAGAGCGAGCACTTATGTCACCAAGGAGCTGGGGCACCCATTTGTCAAACCAAAAGAAGGCCCAAACCCCCAAGACTGTATACTGTCTATGAGTCTGTCTGTCTGCTTCCTTGTCTGTCTTTCTGTCTGTCTCTCTTTCTGTCTGTCTGTCTGTCTGTCTGTCTGTCTGTCTTCCTATCTGTCTGTGTGTCTTGTCTGTCTGTCTACATATTTATCTGTTACACATGTCTACATTTGCCTCTCTATTTTTTCTCTTTTACTTCCGATCAGTTTATCTCTCTCGCACTATTTTTTCTCTTTTACTTCCAATCAGTTTATCTCTCTCGCACTATTTTTTCTCTTTTACTTCCAATCAGTTTATCTCTCTCGCACTATTTTTTCTCTTTTACTTCCAATCAGTTTATCTCTCTCGCACTATTTTTTCTCTTTTACTTCCGACAAGTTTATCTCTGCTGTATTCTTTATTTCTCATTCTTGTTATCGTTGACTTTCTTTGTCTGTCATTATGTCTAACTATTTACTTTTCTAGACTCAAATGTTTTAGTTTGTTTAAGTTACAGTGCGAACATATCAAATTTAAACAAAGAAACACAAGACATACACACTATTAGCAGAACAAAACAGAATAACATTAAAGGGATTAAATCACCTTCAATATACTGTGCATTAATAAATGATTACTGTCTATCTATCTATCTATCTATCTATCTATCTATCTATCTATCTATCTATCTATCTATCTATCTATCTATCTATCTATCTATCTATCTATCTATCTATCTATCTATCTATCTGTATGTCTGTCTGTCTGTCTGTCTGTCTGTCTGTATGTATGTATGTATGTATGTATGTATGTATGTATGTCCTGCCTGTCTGTTCGCCTGTTTACTTATCTACCTACCAACATATTTCCTAAATACCTACCTAGCCACCCAAACACCCACCCACCCACCGCAGACACCCAACCACCCGCCCACGCACCCATCTATCTATCTATCTATCTATCTATCTATCTATCTATCTATCTATCTATCTATCTATCTATCTATCTATCTATCTATCTATCCGTCTGTTTGTGTGTTTGTCTGTTTGAATGTCTGTAACCTACGTCTTTCTGTCTACATTTGTTAACATATGTTAGAAGATGATTTACAATGTATTTTATTTATGTATATGTCTGCGTGTGTATGTGTGCATGAGTGCTATTTTATTAGGTTAATGACTTCTTCTCTTTTACCTTGAATGTAATAGTTAAATCTTACACTCTTTTGATATGTTTTTCCTAATTTAATTTGTATTTTTTACTAAATCAAGTGTGTGGGAAGAATGAAAGATGGAGTGATGAAGGGCAGAATGTAAGACGGGCCTGCGTGCCCAATTCTTTACCCTTGAAAAATAAAGATTATTCATTCATTCATTCATTCTCTCACACTCTTTACTTTTTTATCTTGTACTTCCGAGCGCTTTATCTCTGCAGTATTCTTTATTTCTCATTCTTGTTATCATTCACTTTCTTTGTCTGTCACTATGTCTTACTATTTAATTTTCTAGGCTCTAATGTTTCAGTTTATTTAAATTACACTGTGATAATATCAAATTGAAACAAAAAAAAAAACACAAGACATACAGACTATCAGCAGAAGAAAATAGAATTACATTAAAGGGATCGAATCACTGCCAGGGTGCTGTGCATTAATAAATGATTATCTGTCTGCCTGTCTGCCCGCCTGTCTATATGTCTGTCTTCCTGCTGCCTGTCTGTCTATCTATCTGCCTGCCTGCCTGTCTACATGTCTGTCTGCCTGTCTGTCTGTCTATCTGCCTGCCTGTCTGTCTATATGGCTGTCTGCCTGTCTGACTGTCTGTCTAAATGTCTGTCTGCCTGCCTGTCTGTCTGTCTGCCTGCCTGCCTGCCTGTCTGCCTGCCTGTCTGTATGTATGTATGTCTGTCTGTCTGTCTGTCTGCCTATTTGTCTGCCTGCCTGTCTGTTTGTCTCTGTCTGTCTATCTATTTTACATTTTGGTAAGGAAGATTGTTTAAGTACTAGCCTCCACCAGAGCCCCTCTCATTTTGTTATGTTGTCGGAAATATTAGTTGTAAACAATGTGTATGAAAATGATAGATTGAAGTTCTAAATGCAATATTTGAAGTTATAAATGCAATATTTATATTACAGAGCTGAAGATGGGTCTTGTGCAGATCAAGAAATGTGATTGTATTTATTGCTGCCCTGCCATGTCTAATGGGTGTTAGCCCTAGAGTATATGAAAATTGTCAGTTTCACTGACAATCATAAATTGATACAATCGCATGAAGTTTTGATTCATGTGAACTCATGTGTATTTACATGCCATTCATTAATTACGTATGTTCGATATCTTGTGTTCGCTCAAAAATTGTGTTTATTTCTTACGATCATCATCATCATCATCATTTCATGTCTTCTCCCCACGGAAAGTTGACTGCAATGAATCTCAAATCTGCTCTGTTTCTTGTCTTCTCCTCACGGAAAGTTGACTGCAATGAATCTTCACTCTGCTCTGTTTTCTGTTTCTTGTCTTCTCCCCACGGAAAGATGACTGCAGTGAATCTTCACTCTGCTCTGTTTTCTGTTTCTTGTCTTCTTCCCACGGAAAGTTGACTGCAATGACTTTTCATTCTGCTCTGTTTCTTGTCTTCTCCCCACGGAAAGTTGACTGCAATGAATCTCCATTCTGCTCTGTTTCTTGTCTTCTTAAAACGCTCGGCCAAGCTTGTCTCTGCCCATCTCTTGATGTTTGTCCACCCATCTATATCGCTGTCCTCCTCTTTTTCTTTTTCCTTCGATCTTGCCCTCAAGAAGGGTCTTCAATATATAATTATGCCTCTTGACACGCCCAAAGTGTCTTAGCTGTCTTGGTTTTTTTTATGGTTTTCAATATTTCTCTTTTCACTTCCAATCGGTTTAGCATTTCTTTTGTTTTCCTTTCTGTCCAAGGATACGCCATATTCTTCTGTATATTCACACTTCAAGAGCTTCAATTTTCTTGTCTTTTGTCTTATCAAGGTCCAGGCATCTGTACAGTAAAGGAATACTGAAAATATTCAGCATTTTACTATACGTAATATCAGTTGCTGTGATATTTCTTTTGATGTAAGGATCTTCCTCATTGTGCTGGAGGTGTTTTTGCCACACCTGTTAACATCATCCGCCATCAAAATAAGTTGTGCTTTTTGATGTTTTGTCTGTTTAGGATTGTTTTTTTGTGTTTGTTAGCGGAATTAAATTGATATAAACGCATTTGATATTGCAATCTCGCATTACAGATTTCAAGCTGTCCGCGAAGTTTATTATTAATGCCAGCTCAAGCAAGATTTACATAAGATAAGAACTATGATGATTCGCGAAAGTACTGGGGGCACATGACGGATGAAACATCTGATAAGAGTAAAAAGTATTACTACTACAGCAACACAATAATTGGTGTATAAGTATACAACTATACACTAAACACTGCAGTAAAGCTGTGATACTAGAATGTATAAAATCGGAAAAAAGTAAGAGCAGCTTTATTACTTAACGATTACAAAGTTGTGACGTTTCGGCGTGAGCCTTAATCATACAAAAACATACAGGACGAAGAAATAGGGAGAGGAGATAAAGTATAGATTCACATGAATACTGTTTAAAAAACATTTTTTTTAAAGGTGTACTTAGCTGTAAATTGCAAGGTGTGGCTTGTCCGGCAGTGTGTGTCAGGAATGGATCTGGTAGGACGTGGAAATTATTTAAATAGAGACCAGTGACATGTGGTCGGTGGGTTGTAACTGGGGGTGGAGGATGGGGAACCGGGGAGGGGAGAGAGAGTGACGCACTACTGGCCTAGCTAGGAGAAATTGAAACAGGTGATTGGGGAAGAGGTGTTGCAGAGAAGAGAGGTTGCAGAGAAAATAGCTGGGTTGCAGAGTGATGCTGTGAGGAAGTTTGAAAAGTAAGAAGGGGTGGATTTAGTGGGAAATGCAAAACAGAAATTAGGAACAGAATAGGCCAAGCAAAGACTGCATTTCAGAGAATTAGAAACATATTAGCTAACACATCCTTATCAATGAATGTTAGAAAACGAGTCCTAAAATGCTATATTGAACCTATCTTGTTATATGGAAGTGAATCATGGACAATAGGCAAGTCTGCACAAAAATCATTGGAAGCAGCAGAAATGTGGTTTATTAGAAGAATGTTGCGAATCCCCTGGACAGCAAAAATAACTAATGAAGAATGTATGAGAAGAGCTGGAGAGACAAAAAAACCTTGTCAGAAAGATAAGAGAGAGACAATGTACTTTCATAGGACATGCAATGAGAAGAGGGGGCATTGAAAATATTATAACAACAGGAAAAATAGAAGGAAGAAGATCAAGAGGAAGACCAAGAGAAATGATACTGGACAGTCTGACGGGTTGGTGTGAGAGGAGATCACCAACTGAACTGATGGCCTGCATGAAGGATCGGATACTCTGGAGAAGCATAATAGCCAACGCCAGTCGGCACGGCACCTGATGATGATGATGATGATTCATGTGAATCTATACTTTATCTCCTCTCCCTATTTCTTCGTCCTGTATGTTTTTGTATGATTAAGGCTCACGCCGAAACGTCACAATTTTGTAATCGTTAAGTAATAAAGCTGCTCCTACTTTTTTCCGATTTTATACATACTACTACAGCAGTACATTAAAAACATCAGAAGCTCTTATTTCCCAACACTACAACAGTATATTAAAAGCACAAAAGAACTTCTTATTTTCCATCACAACAACAGTACATTAAAGCACTAGAAACTCTTACTTCTCACCAAACAATACATTAAAACGATAGAATCTCTTACTTCCTAACATTACAACAGTATATTAAAACAATAGAATCTCTTACTTCCTAACACTACAACAGTATATTAAAAGAATAGAATCTCTTACTTCCTAACAGAACAACAGTATATTAAAACATTAGAATCTCTTACTTCCCAACACTACAACAGTATATTAAAACAATAGAATCTCTTATTTCTCACCAGTACAACAGTACACTCAAACAATAGAATCTCTTATTTCTCACCAGTACAACAGTACATTCAAACAATAGAATCTCTTATTTCTCACCAGTACAACAGTACACTCAAACAATAGAATCTCTTACTTCTCACCAGTACAACAGTACACTCAAACAATAGAATCTCTTACTTCTCACCAGTACAACAGTACACTCAAATAATAGAATCTCTTACGTCTCACCAGTACAACAGTACACTCAAACAATAGAATCTCTTACTTCTCACCAGTACAACAGTACACTCAAACAATAGAATCTCTTACTTCTCACCAGTACAACAGTACACTCAAATAATAGAATCTCTTATTTATCCCACCAGTGCTCCGACTGTACTTTGTAACGTTGAGAAGAAAGTAATCCCAAAATAAACTACAACAAATGCATGAATTAAGCCCTAAAAGGAATAACTTAAATTAAACAAATTTCCTGCACAGAACTTCTACTTTTAGTTCTGACTCTTCTTCTACGTGCACCGTCTATGTGTAATTTCCCGCATCTAAATATCTGGTCCTGTGAGTGTCATATTACACTTCTGTCAGTTTTTCCCTACTTATATTTCTATCGATATCTTGATCATTTATTTCAGTTACGACAGAAACATTTTATACACTGGTTAAAAATTTTTAAAAACAGTACGACCTATACGACACACCAAAATTTAATAAAATATGTTGGTAGTAATTTAGTATTAAATCTACCTGCCTACCTAACTATCTAATTTATTATTTACCTAACCTACCTGCTTGTTATCCAGCTAGCTAGCTACCTAATACCTACCTACTTACCTACCTACCTACCTATTTGCCTATCTGCTTGCCTGCCTACTTATCTATCTATCTCTATCTATCTATCTATCTATCTATCTATCTATCTATCTATCTATCTATCTATCTATCTATCTATCTATCTATCTATCTATCCATCCATCCATCTATCTATCTATCTATCTATCTATCTATCTATCTGTCTGTCTGTCTATCTATCTATCTATCTATCTATCTATCTATCTATCTATCTATCTATCTATCTATCTATCTATCTATCTATCCATCCATCCATCCATCCATCTATCTATCTATCTATCTGTCTGTCTGTCTGTCTGTCTGTGCCTGCCTGCCTGCCTGTCTGTCTGCCTGTCTGTCTATCTATCTATCTATCTATCTATCTATCTATCTATCTATCTATCTATCTATCTATCTATCTATCTATCTATCTGTCTGTCTGTGCCTCCCTGCCTGTCTGTCTATCTGTCTGTCTGTGCCTGCCTGCCTGTCTATCTGTCTGTCTGTCTGTGCCTCCCTGCCTGTCTGTCTGCCTGTCTATCTGTCTATCTATCTGTCTGTCTGTCTGTCTGTCTGTGCCTCCCTGCCTGTCTGTCTATCTGTCTGTCTGTGCCTGCCTGCCTGTCTTTCTGCCTGTCTGTCTGTGCCTGCCTGCCTGTCTGTCTGCCTGCCTGTCTGTCTATCTATCTATTATCTTGGTCTTCAACTTCTTTCCAAATCAGCCATGCACTTTTTAAAAAATTTTGTCATTTTTAGCTTTGGTTATTTTATTCAGTTGTTTACTCTTACTCTCTTGTTATTTTATTCAGTTGTTTACTCTTACTCTCTTGTTATTTTATTCAGTTGTTTACTCTTACTCTCTTGTTATTTTATTCAGTTGTTTACTCTTACTCTCTTGTTATTTTATTCAGTTGTTTACTCTTACTCTCTTGTTATTTTATTCAGTTGTTTACTCTTACTCTCTTGTTATTTTATTCAGTTGTTTACTCTTACTCTCTTGTTATTTTATTCAGTTGTTTACTCTTATTCTCTTGTTATTTTATTCAGTTGTTTACTCTTACTCTCTTCTGTCTGTTCTGTGCTTGCGTGTTCCTTCTGTCTCCACGCTCTATTTATTTCGTCTCACTTCTCGTCACCACGACTTCTCTGAAATGGACCATGTCAGAAACGGTATTCTACGACCTAAATTGTCGCGAAATATCACCGAGATTATCGTGGCCTCTTACAAGAATAATAACGCCCTTGGCTTTTCGATTGATTCATGAGATTATCAACCTCACACACGTCGAACTCGACCTGGAGCTGTCAACGATTAGATATCCCTCTCACTTCCGACTCTACCCAGCCTACTGTCGCCTCTGCACTACTGAGGATGTTTGCATTCCTTTAGATCTTTCCTTGTCAGGTGAAGGAGTTGCCTGTCTTGGAAAATGAATTAAACTTTATTTTCTCTGTAACTTTCCTATCCAGTTCAAGTGTACTCAAGTTGTCCATCGATTAAACCGGTTTATAACTCTTTATTTTACCCCCTTTTTTCTATCTATTTGGAAGAATGCGTCATACACCCGTGTCTGACTGTGTATTGTTGTGGCGACCATGCCCTTTTCTTCAAGTAGTAAAGCAAGTAATCTTTTATTACAAAAAGAAAAGCAACTTACTCTCTATAGATAAAAGAATATTTATAAACATCAAAGGAAATATTTAAGCTATCCATCCATCCATCCATCCATCCATCCATCCATCCATCCATCCATCCATCCATCTATCCGTTCATTCATCTCTCCATCCATCCATCCATTCATCCATCCATCCATCCATCCATCCATCCATCCATCAATCCATCTCAGCCTTATATTTAGGGCGCATTCTGTTGTACAAGGAGGGATTCCGCGAAGCTAAATTTTTCATTTTCATTTTTCTTCCTTTGTTTTATGTTGTATTTGGTTTTGTATGTAATTCTTTAAAAAAGGTCATGGCGAAATATTGGATGTTGTATGTTTTCATTATTTGTGTTTTTGTTTCGTAAAACTGCACCATACACCTCTATCTACCTGTATTAGCAATTAATTGGGATTTGCAACAACAGTCTTTGGCTTCGTTTAATGCAATGAGCCATATGTGATAGGTACTCTGGAAGATGATTCTTGGCATTTGTTCGTCGAGGTGTTGCTTGATAGATCTATCTGTATAGGTCTGATGTGTCCTTTTTTAATGAGGCCCTCTGGTTTGGCCCAGAAAAAAAAAAGAATTCAATTATAACCAGATGAGAGAAAATACCAAGTCCACAAACAGGTCATCTCTACGACCACAAAACACAAACTGTCTGCTATTCGTCATATTAGAGTATCTATAGTACTTCTACTGTATAGTACTTCTACTGTATAGTACTTCTACTGTAATTAATCAAACCTACATTCTGAGGAGAGGGAAACAAATTCAGTGCCGTTAAATAATATGCTTTTATGAGACCTATATATTTGTCCGTATGGATGTCTGTTTGCCTATCTACCTGTCTCTCTGTTTGCCTGCCTGCCTGCCTGCCTTTCTATCAGTTTCTGTGTCTCTCCGTCTGTCTGTCTGTCTGTATATCTATCTATCAGTCTGTCTGTCTTTCTGTCTCTTTGTCTGTCTGTCTGTATATCTATCTATCAGTCTGTCTATCTTTCTGTCTTTGTCTGTCTTTTATTAACGCGTGTGTTTTCATTCCGTTTATTCATGTATAAAAATATGCCTGCTTAACTGACAAATTGGCCTTTGCATTGCAATATTAATTAATTATGGATTTCTCAGCACTTATTTTAATTTAGAAAACTCACAGGCTACACACAGAGTACATTCAAAAACACAATAAGGATAATTACTTAATAAATATTTACATCTGTCTGTCTGTCTGTCTGTCTGTCTGTTTGTCTTCCGTTTATAATTAGTGTATCCATATTTTAAAATATATTTCCTTATGCTGTTAGACTTAAATTTGTTTTATTTAATGACAGTTAGTTAAGGAGTCAGCAATAGTTCTTGTACTGTGTAAAAAAAAAACAAGCAAGCTTACCAACTTTTAAGAAAAGGAATATCAGCGATATTAAATAAAATAACTGCCTTTCTATCTATCTTTCGGTCTATCTATTCATGTCTATCTTTCTATTCATGTCTGTCTATTATCTATCTATATATCCGTTTATTTTTAATCTATTTCTTCGGGTATCCCTCTCTCTCTCTCTCTCTCTCTCTCTCTCTCTCTCTCTCTCTCTCTCTCTCATTGTGTATTTTGATATTGTTACAGTTTCGTTTGATATATCTTTATTCCCGCAAATGTCATTTCGCTGTAATCTCTCTCTGAACCTTAAGTGACCCAGGGCACATGGGGCTTCCGCAAGGGTTTTCCACAAATGCCTGTCCTTCGCCTTTTTTTCTGCTCTTGCCCAGGTGAGCCCTCTATTGCTCAACATCCTTTCTGTTGTTCTTCTCCATGTCTCTTTTGGTCTACCCTTACTTCTGCTCCCCTGTGGTGTCCATCTTAGTGCTATTTTTGGTAGTGAGTTGTCAGTCATTCGGAGCACATGTCCCAACCATCGCCAGCGTCTTTCCTCAATAATTGTTGTCAGTGGTTTCATCTGCATTTCTGCTAATAAGATGTTATTTCTTATAGTGTTTGGCCAAAATATTTTTCTAATTCTTCGTAAACATTTAGTCTGGAAAGAATTCAACTTGTTTTCTATGGTTTTGGTGATTATCCAGCATTCATTTCCATAGAGTAGTACACTTAGAACTACTTCAGTATTAAATTCGTGTAGTATGGATATATTTGTTCTTTTTTTGTGTATATGATATGTGAAGGACTCTTCTATAACACTTACATTTTTAAGTCACTGATGTGTTTCTCAGCTGTTTTGTTAAGTGTCCAGGTCTCGCAGGCATATGCTGCAATGAGAAGCATTCGCTTCCATAGAGTAGTACACTTAGAACATTTCGCTGTAATATTCTGTGCAAAATTTCCTTTATTCCTATCAATCAAACTTACCAACTATAGAGAGAGAGTAAATGAAATTCTAGTACATTAAAGAAGACTATTCACTCTAATTATAATCCTTTTTTTGCTAATATCTGTCTCTCTAAATATCTATCTGGCTGTCTGTCTATCTATCTAATCTGACTGTCTGTCTATCTGTCTGACTGTCTGTCTCTCTGTCTGTCTGTCTGTCTCTCTGTCTGTAAACAATAAACACAGTGAGGGTCCTGGCGTACTAGATTTAAGATGGCGCTCTGCTCCCTAATGAGCTCCCGCACCTGCTTCTTTTGGGTGGAAGTTGGATCACATTTTGTTTACAATGTCAAGAACTGGGGTTCCATACTACCCAGCAACTGATGGGGCCTTTTCTCCTACCATGGGACTCTACATCTCCCCCTTGACGTGGTCTAATCTCCTGTAAAAAGTTCACCCTCGCTGCGTCTTCTCTGCGGTTCTAAGCAGTTTACGTTTTCATCGATTAAATTATCAGCCTTCTCATTCACGAGGGAAAAAAAAACTGACAAAAAGCCTTCCTTCCATGATTGATACGTTGGTGTGGTGTGTAGGTTGGTGTTGTGTGTAGGTTGGTGTGGTGTGTAGGTTGGTGTTGTGTGTAGGTTGGTGTGGTGTGTAGGTTGGTGTTGTGTGTAGATTGGTGTGGTGTGTAGGTTGGTGTGGTGTGTAGGTTGGTGTGTGTGTAGGTTTGTGTGGTGTGTAGGTTTGTGTGGTGTGTAGGTTGGTGTGGTGTGTAGGTTGGTGTGGTGTGTAGGTTGGTGTGGTGTGTAGGTTGGTGTGGTGTGGTGTGTAGGTTGGCTTGGTGCGTAGGTTGGTGTGGTGTGTAGAGGTGTGAGAGGTTGAAAATGTGTAGGATTGATTATTTCACGTCTTAAGTTATTCCGGTTGTTAGTTTCGACTTGTATTATACTCTCATTATCATCCAAGTTCAATACAGTGTTAAGCAAATCATACAATACAGTGTTAAGCAAATCATACAATACAGTGTTAAGCAAATCATACAATACAGTGTTAAGCAAATCATACAATACAGTGTTAAGCAAATCATACAATACAGTGTTAAGTAAATCATACAATACAGTGTTAAGCAAATCATACAATACAGTGTTAAGCAAATCATACAATACAGTGTTAAGCAAATCATACAATACAGTGTTAAGCAAATCATACAATACAGTGTTAAGCAAATCATACAATACAGTGTTAAGCAAATCATACAATACAGTGTTAAGTAAATCATACAATACAGTGTTAAGCAAATCATACCATCTGTTTAAGCCCACGAAATATATTCGTATTTTCCAGCTAATTTGTCAAAGTAGTTGGGGAAGGAGTGAAAAACGAAACTTACTGTTTTCTATTTTAGAAAAATATAGGCTTCGCCTCAGCGCTTTTCAAAATATGGAGTCGATATGTCTACACACATGCTGTGTAGTAAGGAAAAGACGTGATGTCTCGGCGTTGTAGCGGTTTTCAAAATATGGAGTCGATATGTCTACACACATGCTGTGTAGTAAGGAAAAGACGTGATGTCTCGGCGTTGTAGCGGTTTTCAAAATATGGAGTCGATATGTCTACACACATGCTGTGTAGTAAGGAAAAGACGTGATGTCTCGGCGTTGTAGCGGTTTTCAAAATATGGAAGAGGAACGGTTCTCATCACCACACACACAGCTCAGTAAGATCTGAAAGCACCGTTTAGTTTTCACAAAATCGGCTCTGGCATAATCCCGCCAGCGTTTGTTGCCTGGGTTATCCTTCGTGGTTTCGTTCGGATTCCCTCCTTCATGTTGCAAACATCGTTCTGTACCATCAGTAACAAGAGCAGATGTGGAACCAATCTTCGCCTTGGATACGCGCTGGAAGATGGTATTTAAGTGATTCTGGCCACTTACATCACAGTAGCGTGCTACCTCGCTTGGTTTTAATTGCGTGTAACTGCGGCACGAAGCCTCCCCCCGCCCCTAGTGTAGTCAGCACAGTTCCAGGAATACGGCCCGTCCACTTGCTATCAACGCAGTTCCGGCTGTCTCCAAACCGAGGCCAACAACGTCGACGTCTGAACTCACTCCCTTGATAATGCTGACAGCACATTTCTATTTCTTTCGCATCTTTTTTCGCCGTTTTTTTTCAGTGTCTTTTAGCAAGAAAAACATCAAGCTCGCTGATGCGAACAAGGCAACATTGTTGGTCACTTGTTGGAGGTTTAATAAAGTTGTACTCAGGCCAAGTCAGCATTCCAGAAAATGAGAAACATCTTGTGCAACAGATCCATATCAATGGAAACAAGATTCCGAGTACTTAAATGTTACATCGAGCCAATTTTGTTTTATGGGTGTGAAGCATGGTCCATGAATAAGAGAGTACAGCGAGAAATGGAGGCCATGGAAATGTGGTTTATAAGAAGGATGTTGAAGATACCATGGACAGCTAAGAAAACCAAACGAAGAAGTCCCTTAAGAAAGGCTGGAGTTAAAAAGCAAATTACAACAAAGATCAGAGGCAGACAAGCGAAATTTTGTAGGAAATATTCTGAGAAGAGGAAAACTGGAACACATTCTGGCAACTGCAAACATTGAGGGAATAAGAGACAGAGGAAGACAGAGAGAGAAGTTACTGGATGGGTTGTCAGTGTGGCTAGGAAGAAAGTCACTGGCGGATCTCATAACCAAGTCTAAAGACAAAGATTTGTGGAGAGAAATGATCGCCTACGCCACACAGCACGCACTTGATTGATTGACTTTGTTTATATAAAGTTTTATAATATTCTGGCCGTCTCTATCACTTACTGTCTCTATCACTCACTGTCTCTATCACTTACTGTCTCTATCACTTACTGTCTCTATCACTTACTGTCTCTATCACTTACTGTCTCTATCACTTACTGTCTCTATCACTTACTGTCTCTATCACTTATTGTCTCTATCACTTACTGTCTCTATCACTTATTGTCTGTCACTCATTGTCTCTATCATTTACTGTCTCTATCCCTTACTGTCTTTGTCATTTACTGTCTCTATCACTTACTGTCTCTATCACTTATTGTCTCTATCAGTTATTGTCTCTATCACTTATTGTCTCTGTCACTTTTCTCTATCACTTACTGTCTCTATCACTTATTGTCTCTATCACCTATTGTCTTTGTCAATTACTGTCTCTATCACTTATTATCTCTGTAACCTATTGTAACTATCACTTTATCTTGGTAACAATTTCGATTGTCGACTGTCAGCTATAACACTTCATTTAACATATTGTCACACTAGTAAAGAAGATGTTGTTATAGAATTGTTCTGCTTGCATAATTCCAATTTTATTACTTCCAGCTGGCACTACTACTGATCGTCGGTATCTTTTATATTTTATAAGACGAATAGTTGTAATGTTCTCTTGACCAAATAGATTGTATTTGAAACACTTGCTGACCATTAACATCATCAGTCCACGAGCCGTTGTTGAACTAAGATTTTCTCTGACAAACACAACTTGAAAATAAGTCCATGATGATCAGCTTTCGAATGATAACATTTCATTCACGTGTGGCCAAGCTGGCAATGGAATACACTTTCATAAGATGGAGTAAAAGGTTAATTCATTACTTTGATACACATCTAGACCACAACAATAAAACGCCTGAATTCGTTCTTTAGTTTCTTACTAATATATAGTCACTATCCATTTCAATTCTCATTCAAAGCCTATTATTCTAGTTCCGTCGTGTGCAAGGTTTGACTGGTTGTAACTCACTTTGACTCTAAACTCTTTCCTCGGAGGTCGCTCTAACGAAATTTCTCTCTAGTCTCTCTTGAGCTCTGAAGATTCCTGGCTGAGCCGTGTCTACTTCAAGCCTAGTGGAGTCCTTCTACTTCTTGCTTAGTGGAGTCCTTTCACTTCTTGTCTAATGAGGTCCTTCTACTTCTCGTCTAGTAGTGTCCTTCCATTTCTTGTCTAGTGGAGTCCTATGTCTTGTCTAGTGGAGTCCTTCTACGTCTTATCTAGTGGAATCCTTTCATGTCTTGTCTAGTGGAGCCCTTCTACTTCTGGTCTAATGGAGTCCTCCTTCTTCTGGTCTAGTGGAGTCCTTCTGTTTCTAGTCTAGTGGAGCCCGTCTACTTCTGGTCTAGTGGAGTAGTCTAGTTGGAGCCCTTCTACCTCTGATCTAGTGGAGCCCTTCTACGTCTTGCCTAGTTGAGCACTTCTACTTCTTGCCTAGTGGAGTCCTTCTACTTCTCGTCTAGTGGAGCCCTTCTACTTCTCGTCTAGTGGAGCCCTTCTACTTCTTGTCTAGTGGAGCCCTTCTACTTCTCGTCTAGTGGATCCCTTCTACTTCTTGTCTAGTGGAGCCCTTCTTCTTCTGGTCTAGTGGAGTCCTTCTTCTTCTGGCCTAGTGGAACCCTCTGCTTTTTGTCTAGTGGAGTCCTTCTACTTCCTGTCTAGTAGAGTCCTTCTGCTTCTGGCCTAGTGGAACCGTTCTACTTCTGGTCTAGTGAAGTCCTACTTCTTGTCTAGTGGAGTCCTTCTACTTCTGGTCTAGTGGAGTCCTTCTACTTCTGGTCTAGTGGAGTCCTACTTCTTGTCTAGTGCAGTCCTTCTACGTCTCGTCTATTGGAGTCCTTCTACTTCTGGTCTAGTGGAGTCCGTCCTATTCTCAACTATCTTCCAAATATCCTAATTTCAGCCGTCCCTCCTCCACTGTTTAGCGTGTTCTTCTCGTCCTCTTCTTATATTTACACCAAGTCCTAACGGAGCTGTCAGGGAGGCAAGGAAGTGCAAACGACTGACTGAGTCACAGCACGAACAGATGGTTATGATGCTTCGGTCTGCACTTTAATCATTCAGAAACACCCAGGGCAAAGAAACAGAAAAAAAAGAAAAGAAATACAAGTTCACGTTCATGATATATGGCAAGTATGAAATGAGAAACAGAGAGTAAACGGGGCACTTAGCTGAGACTTGTAAGACGCCACGTCTTAGAGTTAGCGGGTTAGAGTTTTTTAGGATTGTTAAATGGAGACTTGGGATTAGTGATAGGTACGTAATAATGACGGGGTGTTGGCCGCGGAAAGGAGAGATTGATTGATTGATTGATCTTTATTTCAAAAGGGTTAAGAGAGAGAGAAAGGGAGAGGGAGAGAGAGAGGGAGAGAGAGAAAGGGAGAGAGAGAGGGAGAGAGAGAAAGGGAGAGAGAGAAAGGGAGAGGGAGAGAGAGGGGGAGAGAGAGAGAGAAAGGGAGAGAGAGGGAGAGAGAGGGAGAGAGAGAGGGAGAGAGAGAAAGAGGGAGAGAGAGAAGGAGAGAGAGAGAAAGGGAGAGAGAGGGAGAGAGAGAAAGGGAGAGAGAGAAAGAGGGAGAGAGAGGAGAGAGAGGAGAGAGAGAGAGAAAGATAAAGGGAGAGAAAGAGAGGGAGAGAGAGAGGGAAAGAAAGAGGGAGAGAGAGAGGGAGAGAGAAAGGGAGAGAGAGGGAGAGAGAGAAAGGGAGAGAGAGGGAGAGAGAGAAAGGAGAAAGAGAGGGAGAGAGAGAAAGGGAGAGAGAGGGAGAGAGAGGGAGAGAGAGAGAAAGGGAGAGAGATGGAGAGAGAGAGGGGAAGAGAGAGAGGCAGAGAGAGAGGCATATAGAGGGAGAGAGAGAAGGTTATATAGTGGTAATCTAGTCAAGAGAAGGGTGGTTGGAATATGTGAATGTGATTAGGGTAGAGGATTAATAATCTAATTTAGTAAGGAGGTTCTGAGATATGTGCTACAGGTGAGGAAGGAGTAGAACGTGGTACTGAGGGAATTTACTTTTGTGGTTGGGTCAGTTTAGATGATTAGGAGCTGGTTTACTAATGGGGGTATCATACGGATGTTTCTGCACGCGGCCACCTGATCTGAGGCCATACGGGTATCTGTTAAAGAAACTGGTCTTTTCTGGTAACAGCCATTTAAGAAAGCCACTCTGATGCAGAAGCCGCCTAGCTATTTTCGGAAACTTGGGACGCTCGCACCACGTGGTTTGAACTAGAAATTCTGCGACACTTAACATTTCCTTTCTTCACGATCAAAGTACTCACACTGAGGTTGTCTGCCCTCTCCCTGACCACCCACTGTCTGCCTATGAATTTTCTGTCTTAGGAAAAATCTGTTCCCCTCCGTCTGTCACTTGACAAGTTGTAATTCCTTCAAGATGCCGAGCGATTTCATCGTTTTATACCTAGTTCCTTTTCAAATTTACCGTTTTTTTCCTAACTTTTGTCAAACTTAATGATACAGCTCTGTCTAATTTGCATTTAATGGGGACTTTCCAATCTTGTTAAATGTTAGCTAACGTATTTTATATTATTGGCACAAAAACATACGATCTAGAGAGAAAAAAACCAATATTTTAAAACAAGTGAAAAAAATCTTTCTGCCTGTCTGATCCATCTGTCCGTCTGTCTGTCTGTCCGTGTCTGACCCTGTCTGCTATCTGCCTACCTCTCTGTTTCTCAGTTTATCTGTTTGTCTATACTATTTATACTCCTTATCTATACTTTTGTTTATGTACATGTCTGGGCAACTTTCGCTCCACTCACTTTCTGAACGGTTTCTCTTCTCTTTATCTTGTAAGTTAGTATTCGCTGACAAAATATCGACTGTGCTGGTATTGTTTCTTATATTAAAATTAGACAGAAATATATTTTACTTTTGAAGGATTTCAAAAGCTGGAAAGCGAGACGGATCTTCTTACTCTCCTGACGCACTTTTTCTAAAGTTTTCTAAAACAGAACCATACAAACCTGTCTGCATTATTACTAGAACCTGTCTTAATGCAGTCATCATTTCTTTGCTTCTCTGTGACATGTTTGTTTGTTTTTTTGTCTGTATTTTGTTAACTTGTCACGCTGTGTGTATCTATCTCTCAGTTATTTCTGATGTTATCTTCTCCTCTGTTTTCCTTTTAACTGTTATCATTTTCAGCTTTGCTACATCTGGTCACCTAGTTTCTCATCATTTTTCTGTCCTTGTCAAGATATCTTCTACTCTCTTTCCAAACCTTCTTCATTTTCTATCTCTTTCCTTCAGTATGACGTCCCCTGAAGTGAATAGCTATCTTAAGTTATTAATAGTCTTCTAGAACTTATACTCGCCTGTAATGGCGCCGACAACACTTTAGACACTTGCAGGAGGACCCGCCTCATTTTTTCACTTGAACTAAGCCACTTGCAGGAGGACTCCCTCGCCTTTAACTTGAACTAAGCCACTTGCTGGAGGACTCCCTCGCCTTTACCTTGAACAAAGCCACTTGCAGGAGGACTCCCTTGTCTTTAACTTGAACTAAGACACTTGCAGGAGGACTCGCCTCACCTTTAACTTGAACTAAGACACTTGCAGGAGGACTCGCCTCACCTTTAACTTGAACTAAGCCAGATGCAGGAGTACCCGCCTCATTTTTTCACTTGAACTAAACTACTTGCAGGAGGACTCGTCTCATTTTTTCACTTGAACTAAACCACTTGCAGAAGGAGTCGCCTCACCTTTCACTTCAGCTATCTTTTATCTAAACCTGGGGCATACTTCCTGTCTACTTGTACATTATGGTGCAGTTCTTCGATTTTCTTCAAACAGTAATTCCAGTGTCTTTTATTATTGAAAGAAAAACAACTTACCGGCTATAAATAAAAGGGATATTTATTATTATCAAAGGAAACATTTTTCTCCCATATGTTTATCTGTCTCTCTCTCTATGCATCAATCGATTAATCCATCCATCCATCCATCCATCCATCCATCCATCCATCCATCCATCCATCCATCTATCCATCTATCTATCTATCTATCTATCTATCTATCTATCTATCTATCTATCTATCTATCTATCTATCTATCTATCTATCTGTCTATCTGTCTATCTATCTATCTATCTATCTATCTATCTATCTATCTATCTATCTATCTTATTGACTGTCTGTCTAACTACCTATCTACCTACCTACCATGTTATACCTACCCACCTACCTAGCTATCAGTCTTTCTGTCTTTATGTATGTCTGTCTATCTATCTGTCTGTCTGTCTTTCCTTCTATCTGCCTGTACAGACGAATGGTTCCACGTTTCTCCTTCTTTTCGATTGCACTCTTATTTCTCTATCATTTTGCATCTTCACAAGAGATAACAAGATGGCAATAGTCTTTGTACTAGTTATAATATTAAAAGTAGACATGGGTATACTTCAGTTCTACAAAAAGCGATATAAAATTTGAAAAATGGGTACATTTCAGTTTTACAGAAGCGATATAAAAAGTTGAAAAATGAGTTTAACTTCATGTCTTCTTCTTCTTCTTCTTCGTTCACTTCTACCACCAAAAACCGCACTGTGATCCTACTGAATTCACGCCTGTGGTCCTCGTTAGGTCCCATGGTCCCCTGTGTGGTCCAAAATAGACCACACGAGATCCACGAAAGGACCACAAGGGGTTCAGAGTATCACAGTGCTTTAGCCTGTATTCTTGGTGGGTCTCGGAAGCGGGATTGCGTGACACCGTGGTTTTCATTGCACCAGTTCGGTCTAGGGTTGGACTTTCTCACCGGAAGACCTCGACGTGTTTAGGATATCAGTGCATCTCCGCTGGGTGAGAGGCGATAGTCCACCCAGGCCTGAGTTGGACTTTCTCACCGGAAAACCTCGACGTGTTTTGAGATACCCGTGTATCACCGCCGGGTGAGAGGTGGTTGCCCATCCAGTCCAGGGTTGGACTTTCTCACCGGAAAACCTCAGCGTGATTAGGATACGCAGACATCCCCGCCGGGTGAGAGGTGGTTGCCTATCTAGACTTCCCTGGTCCAGTGTCTCCGACTTCAGCATTTTGCGTTCGTGGCCGCTACCTTTCCTAGTTGTGACCAGGATGGAGCTTTTGTCCAGGAGGACGAATCCTCACCACTAGTGACTTCTACCCCTGGGTTGAGCCGGTTTAGGCATTTCCCAGTATGGGTGTGTTTGGGACGGGACCGACCTCTAGAGCAGAGGTACTGTGACATGCATAGCCTTCAAGATTCACCCCTGGTATGAGCCGGTTTAGGCAAAATTCACCAGTATGGGTGTTTATCAGGCGTTACCGACCTCTAGAGCGGAGGTGGCATGACATGTCTAGCCATCACTTCCACCCCTGGTGTGTGCCGGTTTAGGCATATTTCACCAGTGTAGGTGTATTTCGGACATGGCCGGCCTCTAGAGCAGAGGTGCCGTGGTATAGCTCTCATAGCGATACTACTGGACATACCGGTTAAACTTCACTTTCCACCACCTTTTCCCATCGGCTCCGCACAGCAACCTTTATTTCTTTTCCGCATTTACTTCCTTAACCGGGAGGAGCTTCACTCCACGCGCGGCATTAGAAGAGTCAAGCCAGCAGTGTCTTAACCTCTGGGACAAGCCGGTTCATGCATTTCACCCGATATGACTGCACTCAGGACGTGGCCGACCTCCAAACCAGAGGTGCCGTGATTTGACTGTTTGCTTCGCTTTATCCTTTCAACCACCTTTTCCGCAGTGATGCTGCGCGGCAACCTCATTTGCAAATTTCTTCATTGGCCGGGAAGAGCACCGCTCCACGCACGGCAGCTGAAGATCTCGCCAACAGCGGCAGATGAGCTACCAAACGTGCCACTCATCTACCATAAGTAACTGGTTTTCAGGCGCCAGATATTCGCCATCGCCCCTTCTCCTGTCAGTTTAAACAGTTCTGCCACGGGAAGGCCAGGAGCTGGACTTGACTGCCAGAGGCTGTTTGTGGCGCGTTTGCAGTCCTTAGAACCTAACTTTATGTATCTTTCCTGTTGTTGTAGAAAACTGAAGCACACATTTCCGTCTAGCTTTCTTATCTATTGTCAGACTATGAGTTTATCTATCTTAAGAAAATGCATACAGTTTGCTCCCTTCTGTCCATCTCTTGATAAGTTTGCACGCCATTAAGATGTCCATCATTTTAATCATTTTATAACTCTCATTCATGTTCAAGTTTACACATTTTTCAGGATTAGACCTGGAAAAAATCATGGACAAAGCACTTTAGTGAGACGTGAGAGAAAGAAAAATCACAAGAGAATTACCTGGGTTTCGAACACGGACTCCGGTAGGACGAGCAACCGTCTAGCCACGAGAGAACAGGGTACTATCGACTTAGCAATTGGCTGGAAAAACTGAGGGAAGAAAAGACAGAGGAAGACAGAGAGAGACGTCACTGGATGGGCTGTCAGTGTGGCTAGGAAGAAAATCACCGGCGGATCTCATAATCAAGTCTAAAGACGGGGAATTGTGTAGAGAAATGATCGCCTACGCCACGCGGCACAGCACTTCAATTATCTGTCTTTTTATATTTTACTGTAATATAACGGATTGAAGGCTGCGGTAGTGCTTGTTATAACATTTAGCGCACACAGATTATACTTAAATTTTACAAGAAGAATTTTAAAAGTTGGAAAGTTAGGTGGAGCTCTTCCTTCTCCCTTTCCACATTTGTTCTAACTTTTAGTAAAATTGAAGCATACATGTCTTTCTATCTTTATTATCAGAACCAGTTTTACTTCAGTCGTCATTTCTTTTATCTCTCACCTTTTCTCTTATCTGACAGCTTATCTGTGATACGTTTTTCCTTCTGTTTTTCTTAACTTGTCACGCTCTGTTTATCTCTCAGTTATTTCTGATGTTATCTTCTCCTCTGTTTTCCTTTTAACTGTTATCATTTTCAGCTTTGCTACATCTCGTCACCTAGTTTCTCATAATTTTTCTGTCCTTATCAAGATGTATTCTACTCTCCATCCAAACCTTCTTCATTTTCTATCTCTTTCCTTCAGTGTGACTTCCCCTGACGTGAATAGCTATCTTAAGTTATTAATAGTCTTCTAGAATCTATACTCGCCTGTAATGGCGCTGACAACGCTTAAGACACTTACAGGACGATCCGTTTCACCTTTCACTTGAACTAAGCCACTTCCAGGAGGACTCGCCTCTCCTCACCTTTCACTTGAACTAAGCCACTTCCAGGAGGACTCGCCTCTCCTCACCTTTCTCTTTAAATAAGCCACTTCCAGGAGGACTCGCCTCTCCTCACCTTTCACTTGAACTAAGCCATTTCCAGGAGGACTCGCCTCTCCTCACCTTTCTCTTTAAATAAGCCACTTCCAGGAGGACTCGTCTCTCCTCACCTTTCACTTTAACTAAGCCATTTCCAGGAGGACTCGTCTCTCCTCACCTTTAACTTGAACTAAGCCACTTGCAGGAGGACTCCCCTCTCCTCACCTTTCTCTTTAAATAAGCCACTTCCAGGAGGACTCGCTTCACCTCTAACCTCAACTAAGCCACTTCCAAGAGGACTCGCCTCACCTTTAACCTCAACTAAGCCACTTCCAGGAGGACTCGCCTCATCTTTCACTTGAACTAAGCCACTTGCAGGAGGACCCGTCTCACTTGTCACTTGAACTATCTTTTACCTAAACCTGAAGCATACTTTCTGTCTATCTATACATTATAGTGCAATGCTTTGATTTTCTTCAAACAGTAATTTCAGTGTCTTTTATTATTCAAAGAAAAACAACTTACTGGCTATAGATAAAAGGAATATTTATTATTATCAAAGGAAATATTTTTGTTCCTTATATCTATCTATCTGTCTGTCTGTCTGTCTAATTATCTATCTATCTACCTATCTACCTATTTATCTACCTACCTACCACATTATCTATCTACCGAACTACATACCTACCTACCTACCTACCACATTATCTATCTAATTACCTACCTACCTACAATCTTTATACCTACCTACCTACCTACCTACCTAGCCAGCTCTCAGTCTTTCTGTCTTTATGTATGTCTGTCTATCTACCTGTCTGTTTGTCTTTCCCTCTGTCTGCCTGTACTGACGAATGGCTCCACGTTTCTCCTTCTGTGGCATTGAAGTTTTATTTCTCACTCATTGTGCGCCTTCACAAGATATAACAAGATGGCAGTTGCCTTTTGTACTAGTTCTAATACTACAAGTCAACATGGGTAACATTCCAATTTTACAAAAGGATATAAAAAGTGTAAAAATCTGTTGGAACTTGTATTGTTGGCTTTACGTATCTTTTCCCTCGTTGTAGAAAACTGAAGCACACATTTCCGTCTAGCTTTCTTATCTGTTGTCAGACTATGAGTTATCTATCTTAGGAAAATGCTTACAGTTTGCTCCCTTCTGTCCGTCTCTTGATAAGTTTGCACGTCATTAATTTGTCCATCATTTTAATCGTTGTATAACTCTCATTCATGTTCAAGTTTACACATTTTTAAGTCTGTTATTTTTGTAAGATTGAACTACACACATTTGTGAACCTTTATATTATAGTACTGACCGTTGTCCGCCTTTATATTAAAGTGCCGACATTTGTTCACCTTTAGATTGTAGTGCCCATCTTTGTCACCTTATATTATACTGCCGACGTTTGTACACCTTTATATTATAATGGACACCTTTGTCTACCTTATATTATAGTACCTACCTTTGGCCTTTATTTTAATAAAAATTCAAGTATCTTTTATTACAAAAACAAAAACAACTTACTCCCTATGGATAAAAAGAGAATATTTACAAATATCAAAGGAAATATTTTATTGACCATTTATCTATCTGTCTGTCTGTTTATCAGTCTGTCTGAGAGCCTATCTGCATGTCTATCTTTCTAAACGGTTTCTTTTCTCTTGATCTCTCCTTTTTTTTATTTTACTGTCATATAACGGAATGGCAGCTGCGGTAGTGCTTATTATAACACTTTAGCAACTCTTGTATTTCCATTCACAACACTTTAGCAACTTATAGGGGAACCGGCTTCACGTTTCACGTAAACTGTCTCAACAGTTGTCTTCGTCCGGACGCCAGTGCTGAAGGATTGATCTCTTAAGTTAAACCATGCCATGGATTCCCTCCACACGAATGTGGGTCATCGCCGTCAGATTGTCGAAACCAAATTTTTTTTTTTAGCATCTCGTTCAAGTATAGCAGTATTTCTCTTGGCTAGGAGCTATAACCAGGATTGGTAATTAGGAAATAATTAATAGAGTGAGCTCCCTTGTTTGAATGGTAGGTTGGTTGAGACAATTGAGCGGGGGTCTTGGGAAAAGCGTGCAGCATGGAGAAAACTGGGTGGGTAGGGATGGTATAAATACCACTCAAGATTAGTCTAAAGAAAAGCCTTACTTGTTTGTTGTAGCAGGAGCCTTACTTGTTTGTGTGGTAGGAAGAACCTTAGTAGTTTTGATGTAGATGGAATCTCGTTTAGGAAGAGTTTCTAGCAGTGGCAATTTGTTGGTAGTTAGTTGGAGGATTTAGTTTTTCTTGTGATGGCTGAAGTAGTTCGGGTGGAACGTTGTAAGTATGGTTTTATGTGTATAAGGACATTGTAAGGTTTTCGGCCCATATGGCGTAGAGTTCTCTCACGCCGGGCATTTGTTACTGTGAATTCTGTTCAGCCTGATGGCTACCTTCCCATCATCATAATTTCACCCCTCATTTTGTCCATCAAATAAATGTGTGTTGTCTGAAGATATAACTACACCAATTGGCTTTGTTGGAATTCTCATTGTTGACCAGTTTGTTTTGGTTGGAAGACTTTCAAGTTATGTTAAGTTGTTGTATCTGTATTATTCTGTGGAGTTGGAAGCCTGGGTGTCTTGTTGTATTTTCTCAGTGTGTAACATAGAAAATTAGGTGGTTTTAGAACACCAACAACAAGAAGAAATTTCTAAGATGAAACTGTACTCCACAAGAAGATTTAATCAAACCAGTAGAAAACCATTTTAGTTGGCGCCAATACTATTTCAGGGGTGCCTTAAAATTATAAATAGTCAATCTATTACACAAGTTAAAAAAAACAAGAACGAGTACAGAACGAGCCGATGAGATTCATTTTGGGCTGCACGAAAGCAGAAAGTTAAAAAGCAGAAACTTTCTGCTATCCGTTGCAATTCATCCTCTCCTCAATCTACGATATTCCCAACTGCTTTCCTCCAGTCATCTTCTGTCAGACCTTGAATTATCTATCTTAGAAAAATGCATACGGTCCATCTCTTGAAAGGTTCTTACTTCATTAAGATATTCATCATTTTCATCTTCAAGTTTACCGCGGTTTATGTCTTATTTTACAATTTGCATGTGAATTATTCGTCTTAGGAAAATGTTTGAGAAATAATGGAAAAAATGGGATTTCCAACACATTTGACACAATTAACATCACTGCTGTATCTAGACCAACAGGCAGCAGTAAAAATAAATGGTGAAACAACAACTTGGTTTGACATAAAACAAGGGGTCCGTCAGGGGTGCATGTTGTCGCCCTACTTATTTAACTTGTATACTGAAAATATAATGAGGAATGTTAGAGAAGATGTAGACAAAGAATATTACGATGCCATAACAATTGGAGATTATGAAATACCAGAGATTAGATATGCTGATGACACAGTATTACTGTCCACAACACAAAAAGCAATGCAAAAAATAATTATGTCAGTCCGTAAGAACAGCGAAGAGCAGAACCTCTATCTTAATGCAAAGAAAACTAAATTGATGACAACTGACAAAACAAATAAGGCAGTTGAAATATGTATCAATGAGGAAAAACTGGAAGAAGTGGAGAGTTTTGAATATCTTGGATCACTGCTAACTAATAATGGAGATACAATGAGGGAAATTAAAAGGAGGACATCTATCGCTCTTCAGAAAGTAAAACAAATAAAAAATCTGTGGAGAGGAGCAGACAGAACTACAAAAATAAGATTTTTAAGGGCATGCATCTTTCCCATCGCAACATATGCCTGTGAGACCTGGACACTTAACAAAACAGCTGAGAAACACATAAATGCCTTTGAATGTAAATGCTACAGAAGAGTTCTCCAAATATCGTGGACACACAAAAAAAAACAAATATATCTATACTACAAGAGCTTAATATTGAAGAAGACTGGCTAGTAAAGAGGATTAACGAGAGAAAACTGAAATATTTTGGACACATTAAACGTCATGATAATTTAGAGAAGACCGTATTGGAAGGATACATAATGGGAAAAAGAAAAAGAGGAAACCAAAACGAAGATGGCTGCAAGACATCGTTGATGATCTGCAAATGGACGCCGCAGCAGCAGGCCATCTTGCTTACAACTGAGAGGTCTACAGGAGTGCTGTTTGGGGGGCAAAGTTCCGCAAGGGACATGCAAATGAATGAATGAATGAATGAATAAATGAATGAGGAAAATGTTTAAAATTTAGTACCTTCCGTTCATATGCCCAGCAAGATCGATTTCATCGTTTGATATCCATCATACCTAATCAAGTTTATTATCTTTTCTATATTTTTGTACAATGAAAGCAAACCCCTCTGTGTACCTTTATATTATATTGCCGAATTTTGTCTAGCTTTATATTATAGTGTGCCGACCTTTCAAATTTATTCAAAGAGAAATTCAAGTATCTTTTATTATTGAAACAAAAACAACTTACATCCTATGGATAAAACGAACATTTACAGACATCAAAAGGAAATAATACATCTATCTGTCCGTCCGCCCGTCAGTCTGTCCGTCATTCCGTCCGTCCGTCTGTCTGTCTGTCTATCTGTCTGTCTGTCTGTGTGTCTGTCTGTCTCTATCTTTACGATTACATTTCTCTTTTTCTATATTTCAATGGGCCATATCAAAATGATATCTGTGATAAAGCTGTTTCTAATAATAAATGAAAACAGGTGTGTGTGGATCAGTTTTACAAACAGGTAGAAAAAAGTGCGAGAACTTACTTGGAACTCTTCCTGGTCACTTTTCTCACTTAAAAAAAAACTTTTTGTGAACCTGTTCCTCACACCGGAGTACTCCATTTATTAGTGAAATCAGTTTGATGGCCCACTGTCTTGTACCAGGAACCTGGTGCTAGCCTGGGATGCGAATAATAGGACCAGTGTATCATGGATCAGTGTATCATGGACCAGTGCATCATGGATCAGTGTATCATGGACCAGTGTATCATGGGTAGACCAAAAGAGACATGGAGAAGAACAACAGAAAGGATGTTGAGCAGTAGAGGGCTCACCTGGTCAAGAGCAGAAAAAAAGGCAAAAGACAGGCGTTTGTGGAAAACCCTTGCGGAAGCCCCATGTGCCCTGGGCACTTAAGGTTCAGAGAGAAAGAAAGAGAGAGTATCATGGACACAAATAACTGACTGACTGACTGACTGACTGATCCTACCAGATATGATTGTAAAAAGCGACTAACCAGGGTTTGGAACAGGGCCAGCCACCCTATCTGGTAAAAATCATTACAATGCCTACAGAAACGGAAACAAGTTAAGAACAAAAGCAAGTGAAAGGAGAAACGCGTATCAGGAAACTGGGCTCATGATGATTGTGGATGAAAGCCAGCCACTGGAAGTCCCCAGCCGCACAGCAGACCTCCTGGAACCTAAACACAAGATGAACATAGCCAACTGCTGGAATATAAGAACACTTAATCAAACTAGAGAACACAAATTAGCACAAACCATCCAAGAAATGCTTTGATACAAACTACGAGTAGGTATATTAAGCAGGCAAGAGGCACAAAATAAAGAGGTACGAGGCTGAAGGAAGCTAACAAAATAACACACAGAAGATGCGATAACATGGTCAGGTAAGAAGATAACTATGAAGGAGGAGTTGCACTGATTATGTCGAAAGAAGCATCGAAAATCTTGCTGAAAATGATCCCAGTAAATGAGATACTGTTATATTGCACGCTTCAACTGAAGATTCGCCAAACTGTCTTTTATATTACGTTATCCATCAAATGAAGCAGCAGAAGAGGAATTATAAGATTTGTAAAACAGCCTCAAAGAAAACAATAGAAACAATATCTAAGCACGAAATGTTGCTCGTCCTGAGCCTCTTCATCGTAAAAGCAGGAGAAGGAACTGGAGACAGAAGAAGAATCAAGGGAAGAGAAGGAATTGAAGAAAGAAATAAAAATAAAGTCCCTGCGGATTCTGCAAAGAAAACGTGTTGACAACCGCAAGGAGAATCTTACAAGTTAAAAGCAGCCACAAATTATCTTGGAAGTCACCAAACAAAACAAGGGAAAACCAGACTGTGGACATGCTGATAAACAAGACGTGATAACGATCACTACAAGATGTGAGAGCAAGGAAAGAAGCAGATGTAGGAAGTGATCGCAACCTTCCTGTATCGAAAATAAAACTAAAATTAAGGAAAAGCCAACATCGGAAAACCAAGAAAAGTAAGCTTTAATATTAAAAAAAAAACGAAAGACCAGCAGACAAGAAACAAATCTTGCTGGTAATTCAGAATCCTTTCAGTGTTCTAAAAGGCAAAGCAGAAATGACCATACTAGAGTGCAGTGAAACACATCAGCAATAGACGTGCTGGGATATTGAGAAGGAGAAAAGTCTGCGATCCAAAATAGGTTCTCCTAGAACCGGAATAAAGTGGCAAATATGCAGAAACTAATGAAGTAATAGACTAAAGTGGCAAATATGCAGAAACTAATGAAGTAATAGACTAAAGTGGCAAATATGCAGAAACTAATGAAGTAATAGACTAAAGTGTCAAATATGCAGAAACTAATGAAGTAATAGACTAAAGTGGCAAATATACAGAAACTAATGAAGTAATAGATTAAAGTGGCAAATATGCAGACACTAATGAAGGAATAGACTAAAGTGTCAAATATGCAGACACTAATGAAGGAATAGACTAAAGTGGCAAATATGCAGACACTAATGAAGGAATAGACTAAAGTGGCAAATATGCAGAAACTAATGAAGTAATAGACTAAAGTGTCAAATATGCAGAAACTAATGAAGTAATAGACTAAAGTGTCAAATATGCAGAAACTAATGAAGTAATAGACTAAAGTGTCAAATATGCAGAAACTAATGAAGTAATAGACTAAAGTGTCAAATATGCAGAAACTAATGAAGTAATAGACTAAAGTGGCAAATATACAGAAACTAATGAAGGAATAGACTAAAGTGGCAAATATGCAGAAACTAATGAAGGAATAGACTAAAGTGGCAAATATGTAGAATCTAATGAAGGAATAGACTAAAGTGGCAAATATGCAGAATCTAATGAAGGAATAGACTAAAGTGGCAAATATGCAGAAACTAATGAAGGAATAGACTAAAGTGGCAAATATGCAGAATCTAATGAAGGAATAGACTAAAGTGGCAAATATGCAGAATCTAATGAAGGAATAGACTAAAGTGGCAAATATGCAGAAACTAATGAAGGAATAGACTAAAGTGGCAAATATGCAGAAACTAATTAAAGAATAGACTAAAGTGTCAAATATGCAGAAACTAATGAAGGAATAGATTAAACTGGTAAATATGCAGAAACTAATTAAAGAATAGACTAAACTGGCAAATATGCTGAAACTAATGAAGTAATAGACTAAAGTGGCAAATATGCAGAAACTAATGAAAGGAATAGATTAAACTGGCAAATATGCAGAAACTAATGAAGGAATAGACTAAAGTGGCAAATATGCTGAAACTAATGAAGTAATAGACTAAAGTGGCAAATATGCAGAAACTAATGAAGTAATAGACTAAAGTGGCAAATATGCAGAAACTAATGAAGTAATAGACTAAAGTGTCAAATATGCAGAAACTAATGAAGTAATAGACTAAAGTGTCAAATATGCAGAAACTAATGAAGTAATAGACTAAAGTGGCAAATATGCAGAAACTAATGAAGGAATAGACTAAAGTGGCAAATATGCTGAAACTAATGAAGTAATAGACTAAAGGGGCAAATATGCAGAAACTAATGAAGTAATAGACTAAAGTGGCAAATATGCAGAAACTAATGAAGGAATAGACTAAAGTGGCAAATACGCAGAAACTAATGAAGTAATAGACTAAAGTGGCAAATATGCAGAAACTAATGAAGTAATAGACTAAAGTGTCAAATATGCAGAAACTAATGAAGTAATAGACTAAAGTGTCAAATATGCAGAAACTAATGAAGTAATAGACTAAAGTGTCAAATATGCAGAAACTAATGAAGTAATAGACTAAACTGGCAAATATGCAGAAACTAATGAAGTAATAGACTAAAGTGGCAAATATGCAGAAACTAATGAAGTAATAGACTAAAGTGGCAAATATGCAGAAACTAATGAAGTAATAGACTAAAGTGGCAAATATGCAGAAACTAATGAAGTAATAGACTAAAGTGGCAAATATGCAGAAACTAATGAAGTAATAGACTAAAGTGTCAAATATGCAGAAACTAATGAAGTAATAGACTAAAGTGTCAAATATACAGAAACTAATGAAGGAATAGACTAAAGTGTCAAATATACAGAAACTAATGAAGGAATAGACTAAAGTGTCAAATATACAGAAACTAATGAAGTAATAGACTAAAGTGTCAAATATGCAGAAACTAATGAAGGAATAGACTAAAGTGTCAAATATGCAGAATCTGATGAAGTAATAGACTAAAGTGTCAAATATGCAGAAACTAATGAAGGAATAGACTAAAGTGTCAAATATGCAGAAACTAATGAAGTAATAGACTAAAGTGTCAAATATGCAGAATCTAATGAAGTAATAGACTAAAGTGGCAAATATGCAGAAACTAATGAAGGAATAGACTAAAGTGTCAAATATGCAGAAACTAATGAAGGAATAGACTAAAGTGGCAAATATGCAGAATCTAATGAAGGAATAGACTAAAGTGGCAAATATGCAGAAACTAATGAAGTAATAGACTAAAGTGTCAAATATGCAGAAACTAATGAAGGAATAGACTAAAGTGTCAAATATACAGAAACTAATGAAGGAATAGACTAAAGTGTCAAATATGCAGAAACTAATTAAGGAATAGACTAAAGTGTCAAATATGCAGAATCTGATGAAGGCCGTGATCCAGCTTGGCCGTGAATGTTGAGACTGGGCTCAGTGTAGAACAGAGGACCAGGTGCAGGAACAGATTCAGCATCGCTCCAAACCACGTGACCCTGTGATCTTCACAGACAGGTCAGTGGCATGAGGCTTAAAAAGTGGATGGGGCTGTGTTGTCTACTGTAACGGCAAATCGGTTGCGAGTAAATCAGGAGCGTATGCAGCCAGCACCTCGAGCGTGAGAATGGAGGTGCAGGCAGCATCAGAAGCAGTTTACTAGTTGATGGAGGAGGGCGACCCCCGTGGGGTCACTGTAACAGATTTCAAAAACATGTTACGGAGAATCGAGAGAAGTTTCTTCCCAGGGGCTGGGTCAAGCTTCTAGAGGGCCTATCGGTTAGGCTCTACGACGTGGATCTACTGCCCAGGTCATGCAAAGAGAAAGCGGACAAGCTGGCCGGCACTGCATCAATTCAGGTAACCCAAAGAATGGACAAGGAGGAGAGTGCAAGAGCCACCTTGGATAGGTTGCCTTTGGAGGAAGACATCGGGTTGAATGATGACAATCACATCAGGGGGATGATGAATGGGGGGGGGGGGGGGAAGAAGAGGGAAAGTTTTCGTGAAAGAACTGTTTTTTAGCCAGTGTGTGACTGGCTCCATCTGCAGGCGCCCGCTTCTGTGGTTGTTGGAACGGAAGGCGGAGCAGGTATGGGAATGCCCGGAGTGTGGAGATGCCAGTCTCTGGTTACAGTTTTACCTCTTCTTGTCACCATTCCGCTTCTGAAACGACTGACTACTTTAAGTCATTCATTGCCTTTTACCACTTACACTCTATCGTAGTGCCACTGACCTCGCTTTAGCCACTTACAGGAAGACCAGTTTCACCTCTCACGTGAACCTTTCCAACAACTTTCTTCGCGTGATGGTTAATCATCCAACTTCAATCATGCCATGGCAACACTTCATACCAGTGTATTGTCACCGCCTTCAGATCACTGAAACTAATTGTTCTGTACAGCGCATCTACTGTGTTATGGAAGGACACTTTAAACGCCTCTCAGACACTGGTTACTAGTTGCTTGTCAACTTTCTGTTCAGCTTCGAAAATTCACTTTTGATAATTATCTTATTTATCACTTGATTCGTGAGATTATTCACTCCACACACAACAGTTCGCGGCTATCTACGATTAAGAAAAACATTCTGCTATTGGCCCCACTCCATCATCTCCTCAATTCACCATCGCCATTGCCCTCCTCTCTACCATTCCCCTCTCCCCCTCCCCCCCCCCCCGCTAATTCTGTTCTTCTGAACTTTCTCTGTTTACCCCCTCCCCATAATGTCTTCTCACTGTTTTATTATCTACGCCCTCTGGTCTGGGCGGCTTTGTTTGGGTCATAGGTATCCGAGGTGGTAACCTATGGTTATTTGTGGCATAACGCCATGCCTTTTGCCATGTGATACCTTTGTGATACTCCCTTTACAACATTTCTCAACCAATCATTGGCTTTCACTTTGTGCTCTACTTCGTCTATCTGGGCGCATTTTGTGCCATGATTTCTTACTACGGGGAGGCCAAAAGGCTAAGTCTTTATTTTTCATCCATTTTTCATGTTTTACGTGTTGTTCTGTTGCTTTTGTAGGTGATCCTTAAAAAAAGGCTTTTGCCGAAATATTGGATTGGTGTATGTCCTTCCTCGTCTTGCTTTCTGCCACTCTTGTTTCTGTCCACTTTCCTTATTCTTTCTATACGTTTGTAAAACTGAACCATACTCCCCCCCCCCACACCCAGTTTATTTTCACTACCCCCCCCCCCCCCCCCCGCTAAGGATGTTTGTATTCTTCTGATATGCCCAAGTTGGCTGATGAATCAACTGTTTAGGAAAATGATTACATTTTGTTCCCTTCGTCCATGTTTCGGCCAGCTTCCGCTGTTTTACGATGTCCATTATTTTATCATTCCAGTTCCTGCTCAATTTTACCACGTTTTCTCTATCTTTTCCCTAACATGCAAATATACACGTTTCTGAATTTTTAATTTAGTGGATACTTTTTTTTTTCATTTGTACCTAAATTATTTTCTATTACAGACAGAAGGAAAAAAAAACTAATTTCCTTTACATACAGGAATATTTAAAATAAAAAACCCCATTATTTAGATCCATTCTTACATCTAACTATCCGTCCGTCTATCGTCCGTCCGTCCATCCATCCGGTCTATCTGGTCTGTCTGTCTGTCTCTATATATCCCTGTTCTCTAATTTTTCATTTCTGTATCTTTATCAATTTCAACTATTAAGGGTAGGATTGATGCTATCCTCATCTATGTTCCTGAGTACACTTCTCGACCTGATTATTATACTTTTCTACGTGTTTCCTATTTTCTTTTAGTCTAATTTCCTCAACTGATAATTGGTATTGGCGTCTTCTTCATTTGATTTAAATGGCTACTGAAACATACAATACATCGGTACAAAAAAAAAAGACAAAGATAAATCACTTACGTGCTGCATTAAACAAAAAATATCAGAAAAAGAACTCAAAACATCATAGTGTCAAATGCAGTTTTAATCTGTCTATCCATCTGTCTGTCTGTCTGTCTATTTGTCTTTCCATCCATCTTTCCATTTATCCATTAAGCCATCAATCCAATCATCCATCTCTGTCTCTATCGGAACGGGTCAAGTGAGAGTTGGCGCTGTTGTGGAATCGATACCATCAGAAGTATCGAGACAGCGCGAGGTCTGAAAAAGTGACAGAAGGTGAATAAAGTTGCTGAGGTATAACAACTGAAGCTTTTGCCGTTTGTATTCGTCCATGGTATCTGTTTATACGTGGTCTGTATAAGATTGTATCTATCCATCTGTATCTTTGTCTATTTATCTATCTGTCTGTTTGTCTGTTTGCTTGTCTCTCTATATATCTGTCTGCCTATCTTTTCTGTTTGTAATTCTGTTTGTTTTACTGTTGGAAGAGTTTTTTTTTAAAGTTTTGGCATGGTGTTCAATATATCTTTTTAGTGAGTATCATAAAATTCAAGCTGTTTCAGCGATATCTCATGTAACGTATTCATCGAAACGTACCAGCTATAGTGAGAATGACATTTTTCAGAATGGTAAAGAATATTAATTATCTATCTATTTATCTCTCTCTCTCTCTCTCTCTCTCTCTGTGTGAGTCTCTTGGTCTGATTGTCTATATATATATATATATGTATGTATGTATGCATGTATGTATGTATGTATGTATGTATGTATGCATGTATGTCCGTCCGTCCGTCCATCCACCCATTTATCCCTACCGCTTTCTGTCTGTCTGTCTGTCTGTCTGTCTGTGTTCTACACGATGTCGTTGCATTTTCATATAAAAAAAATGCTTTCTCTTTATAATTTTTGGATAAAACAAATTCATGATGGCGGTACCCTGACTAAAACTTGAATTTCAAATATATTACTTTACCACCTGGAGAGAGGGGAGAGAGGGTAGAAATCTGTGACATGAAAGAAACTGACTTACTGACTGCGATTTCTTAAAACTGTGGTTATCTATCTGTTCGTCCGTCCGTCTGTCTTGTCTGTCTGTCTGTCTGTCTGTCTGTCTTCCTGTCCATACGTTTGCATATTTATTACGATATTTATTCATGCCCATAGACACCTCTTTGTTGTAAATCATCTGTTTATTATAATTCTCTCTCTCTCTCTCTGGCTTTTCTTTCATTCTTATCTAGTAAACTCACAAACTGGAGCGATAAGAAAATTACATTTCATAAATATAATGCTATACTGATGTTTATCTGTCTGTCTGTCTGCCTGCCTGTCTGTATATTTTATCTATCAGCCTTTCCGCAGTGTTACTTGTCAGAATGTATCCTAATATTATTATCTTTCTCTATCCCATCTTCTTATTGTTACTTAGAGCTTACTTTCTGTATTTATCCTGAATGTTATCTAAATGATCTTTTATTACCGAAACAAAATGCTTACTTCCTACATACAGAAGAATATTTGAAGGTATCAAAACAGATAATTTAAAATCAATTTGTTTATGTAATTCGTACGCCCGTCTGTTCGTCTGTTTGTCTGTCTGTCTATCTGTCTGTCTGTAGCCGTAAGGAACCGGTCGAAGCCCTGTGGGGTGGGGAGTGAGATCTGTTCAGGTGAGAGAGAAGAAAGAACATGGCGGGGAGGTGAAAGAGATGTACATTCAGTAGGTGACCGAGCTAAATGTCCAAAGAGACGTAAGTGGCAATAGGATATGCCTGAGATAAACTTAGCTGCAGAGAATAGGAGCAGGGCGAACGAAGACGCAGGATGAGGAAGGTTAAAGAGGATCGATGTAAGAATAGTTTACATCTTAGGAGAGGTCCTCCGGCTCTGGAATGCCAGTGAGAGAGAATAAGGAAATGGAAGGCAGCACAGTCAGTGGGGATATTAAATATGATGTATAATATATCAAATTATCAAATTAAAACCCTATACAGAGAGGATGCATGAAGAGAGAGAGAGAAGAGGGGAATTAACGGAACAAGGAGAATGATGAGTTAATTTGTATTAGTGGGACTTCTCCAGGTGTACTGCTTACACCACCACAGCAGGGTCAAGTCTGTCTGTCTGTCTATGTCTGTCTGTCTGTCTTCCTGTCTGTCAGTCTGTCTGTCTGTTTGCCTGCCTGTCTGTCTATAAATTAATTTAATCTAAAATGTGACTTTCTTGTTACATTTCTTATTCTGTTTTTCTATGATTTTTTAAAAATTTAGAATGAACGTTAGAATTTAATTAATTTTGTTTTAAGTAGCTACATAAACCAGAGTGTGCTGTGTATGGAAAATAGTTTTTTTTATTATTATTAATTATTTAGTTATTCGTTTTCTTGTTTTTTCACACTTACTTTTGTTCAATAACAAATGCTGACTAACTGTCTGAATGTTTGTCTGATTGTCTGCCTAACTGTTTGTCTGACTGACTGTCGGCTGAATGTTTGTCTGACTGTCGGCCTGAATGTTTGTCTGTCTGACTGACTGTCTGAATGTTTCTCTGTCTTACTGATCGATTGCCTTTCTCTTTACGCGTCTTTCTACACTGTCGCGAGAGATATAAAAAAAAAAAAGACGACTGGGATAGAACTTGCTCTGTTAATTAAGGCTGATGTAGGTTTGCTGTTAGGTTTAACTGAAGAAGTTCAGAAAATATAAAAATGGACAATGAGATAAAACTCTCTCTTCTCACTTCCCTCACTGTTTTTATCAATTTTTTTGTAAATCTGAACCATAAACCTCTCCCAAACCTATATTAGTAGAACTATGGATGGCAGTCGTCATTTTTCCTCTCTCGCTCTTTTCTTAACTTACTGGGAACCTGTGAATTCTTTTTCTCTCTCGCTCTTTTCTTAACTTACTGGGAACCTGTGACTTCTTTTTCTCTCTCGCCCTTTCCTTAAGTCCCCGGGAACCTGTGACGCATAGTTTCTTCAGATTTAAGCGACTTTTCTGATTATTTTTGCATTTCTTTTTCGAATCTATTAGCCCCTCTTTTTTAGTGTAACATTTTAAGCTTTGCTGTTTGTGGGAATCTTCTTCCTCATCATCTCTTACATTTCTTCCGTACTTCAGTACTTGCCAAGCTGGTTACTACACCCCCCCCCTCCCCCTCCCCCTTCTCCGCCACATATTCATTTTGTATCTCTTCTCCACACTAGACCTTCTCTGACGCCAAAAAAATGTCTTAAATCATTCACAGCCTTTTACCACCTGTACTGTCTTAAATCATTCGTAGTCTTTTACCACCTGTACTGTCTTAAATCCTTCATAGTTTTTTTACCACTTAAACTGTCGTAAATCTAAAGTGGTATTTGGTAGACGCTTAAACTTAGTAGTAGAATGCTACGCACTATTCTACTCTACTTGCAGCTTGATACTTAAAACGCCTGATACATGTGGGCCTAATATTTTCATCAATACTTCTGTGCTTCTGAGCTTCAAAATTTGAAGCTATCTCTGGACTCCATAGCACTGCTTAGTGTTACAACGATAGCCAGTCGAGACTTCTCTCTTTCCAAACAGTCGAGAGTTCTCTCTTTCCAAACAGTCGAGAGTTCTCTCTTTCCAAACAGTCGAGAGTTCTCTCTTTCCAAACAGTCGAGAGTTCTCTCTTTCCAAACAGTCGAGAGCTCTCTCTTTCCAAACAGTCGAGACTTCTCTCTTTCCAAACAGTCGAGACTTCTCTCTTTCCAAACAGTCGAGACTTATCTCTTTCCAAACAGTCGAGACTTATCTCTTTCCAAACAGTCGAGACTTCCCTCTTTCCAAACAGTCGAGACTTCTCTCTTTCCAAACAGTCGAGACTTCCCTCTTTCCAAACAGTCGAGACTTCTCTCTTTCCAAACAGTCGAGATTTCTCTCTTTCCAAACAGTCGAGACTTCTCTCTTTCCAAACAGTCGAGACTTCCCTCTTTCCAAACAGTCGAGACTTCTCTCTTTCCAAACAGTCGAGACTTCTCTCTTTCCAAACAGTCGAGACTTCTCTCTTTCCAAACAGTCGAGACTTCTCTCTTTCCAAACAGTCGAGGTCCGTCTCTTTCGTCGTTGTAGGTGTCGGCTTAGAGCCTGCCTGGAGTCTGGTGGTGTCTCTTGATTTCTGTTTACTATTGGCTGACAAACTCTTGCCCAGGAACGGCTGTCACTCAGTGGCAAATAAAAGTAGCAGCTGTATCGATCACAGTGGCTTTATTGGTGCAGGGGGTTGTATGATGGCGATGACGATGAGTTGTAACAAAGACGGTGGCAAATCCAATACACATGACATTACGTTACTGCAGCCGAACATCGGTTATGATTCCGGCGTCTTCCAACGTCAAAAGACTTCGATGCCACTGGAATCCTACAATCTAGACTTACTGCCCTATACTACAAACTACATACTGGCGACTGCTAACACACAAACTAAGTCCCTACACGAAGCTACAACTTCCTAACCAAAATAGAACTTCAGCTCTTACTAAATCCTAAGTCCTAACCACCAATGTCGTCTGCTGGTCCTTGTCGTCTGCTGGTCCTTGTAGTCTGCTAGTTCAAGTGCCGCACGGTGCTTTTTTTTCTATCCGAGCGACAATCAGAGGATCGGGTTTTCCCGATCACCCTGTACATATTCTAATGTACTGCTACAAATCACTCATAGTCTTTTACCACCCATACTGTCTTAAAACATTCATAGTCCTTTACCACCTATACTCACCCCCTACTGCCACTGACCTCTCTTTAGTCACTTATAAGATGACTTGATTCATCTCTGACGTGAGCTTTCTCAACAAGTGTCATCGCCTGAAGGTCAATCCTGAAGGTTTTATCTCTAACGTTTAACCGTGCCACGGGCATTATTTGCAATATTTTGGGGGCATTATTTACACCGGCGTAGGGGCATTATTAACACAAGCGTAGTGGCACTATTTACACCAGCGTAAGGTGTAAATAAAAGCATACACAGAGATTCATTATGGAGAATTTTAAGACTCTATGGAATACCTTCTAAAATTGTCAACATCATTTGAGATCTCTAAAACGCATATATTTGTGCTGTCAAGACAGAAGAAGGAATGACAGAATGGCTTCAGATTGAAACAGGCGGGAAACAAGGATGTATAATATCTCCATTGATTTTTAGAATTGCCATAGACTTTGTAATGAAAAGATGCTGTACAGGTAAAACCGGCATTGATTGGGTACATGGGACACAAATAGAAGATCTTGATTTTGCAGATGACATAACTCTACATCAGTGACAATGTGAAATCGATGCAGGAAAAAACAGATTCCATGTCTCCTTGGCTAGCAAAATAGGTCTTGAAATTAATAAAGACAAAACAAAAATAATGATAATAATAATTATTTTTGTTTTGTCTTTATTAATTTCAAGACCTATTTTGCTAGCCAAGGAGACATGGAATCTGTTTTTTCCTGCATCGATTTCACATTGTCACTGATGTAGAGTTATGTCATCTGCAAAATCAAGATCTTCTATTTGTGTCCCATGTACCCAATCAATGCCGGTTTTACCTGTACAGCATCTTTTCATTACAAAGTCTATGGCAATTCTAAAAATCAATGGAGATATTATACATCCTTGTTTCCCGCCTGTTTCAATCTGAAGCCATTCTGTCATTCCTTCTTCTGTCTTGACAGCACAAATATATGCGTTTTAGAGATCTCAAATGATCTCATTAATCAAGAAGGAAAAATATACATAGAAGGAACAGTTGTTGATGAAGTAAACCAGTTTGCATAACTTGGCAGCTACATAGACCAGATGGCGACACCAGGAAGGAAGTTAGAATTAGAATGGCCAAAGCAGCATTGTCCTTACAAAATATCTTGTTAATATATAGAAATCAAAAGTTATAAGCATAAAAATCAAATACGATTATTCAATTCTAATGTGATATCCACCCTCATTTATGCATGTGAAAGCTGGAAATCAAGTAAAGTAACAGACAAGAAATTAGACTCTTTTGAAAACAAATTACCAAGGAAAATATTCTGTATAAAGTGGAACGAATTCAAGAACAACGCAGAAATAAGACAGATGGGCAAACAATCTGTCTCATGGGTGATCAGAAAAAGAAGACGGACATATGTAGGCCATGTGATGAGAAGAATCAGAGAATACCAAAACAAGCTATCAAGTGGAGCACAACAGGACGAAGAAAAAGAGGACGACCACGTGAAACTCTAAAGAGGACATTGTTAAGGGAAGCCAATTTAGTGGGCATAACATCCCTTGATGAAGTTGAAAGACTCGCCGAAAACAGGAAAACTTGGCAAACAACTATGTGAGCCCTATGTAACGTTTAAAGGCACGGGAAGGACGTAAGGGGATTATTTACACCAGTTTAAGGGCATTATTTACACCATTATAGGGGCGTTATTTTCAACAATGTAGGGGCGTTATTTTCACCAATGTAGGGGTGTTATTTTCACCAATGTAGGGGCGTTATTTACGCCATTGTAAGGGCATTATTTACACCATTGTAGGTGCATTATATACACCCGCGTATGGGCATTATTTACACCAGTGTAGGGGCATTATTTACACCAGGGTATTCACCACCTTCGGATCAGTGAAGCCAGATTTGCTTTACTCTGTCTTATCGAAGAACACACTAAACTCCTCTGGAGGCGTGATAAGTACTTTTTCTCATCTTTCCCTCCAACAGCTGACATCTGATAATTATCGTTTGAACCGGCAGATTATGCACTCCCCAAAACAGACATTTCTACTTAAACTATCTACGCTAAAAAAAAAAATTTGCTGCTATCTGTACCATTCCAGCGTCTCTCAGTCGACGCTCATCTCTACCCCCCTCCCTCCCCTGCGTAGTGCTCCTGATGTTGCGCTTTCGACTTATGAATTATTTAACTTAAGAAAGTGATTACAATCTGTTCCCATTCGTTCATCTCTGGACCAGTTTTAACGTCCAGAAGACGTCCCTGATGTCAGTTTTTTTTTCTTTTTAATCATTCTTTGCTGGAGTTTCAGTTTATCACTTTCTGTGTCTTCCGGTAAAACTGAATCATTCATCACTGTCTATATTTATCTTTTATTATTGCAAGGGAAAAAACTTACGGACTGTGCACATGAGAATATTTTAAAACATCAAAAAATTAATTTACTCATTATCTACCTAAATAACTACCTACCTACCTACCTACCTACCTACCTATCTACCTACTTAACATAACTATCTACCTACCTACCTACTTAACATAACTATCTACCTACCTACCTACTTAACATAACTATCTACCTACCTACCTACTTAACATAACTATCTACCTACCTATCTACCTACCTACTTACCTACCTGCCTACTTACCTACCTGCCTAACCTAAGTATCTGCCTATCAAACTGTCTACCTACCAACCTATCATCCTTATTCTATCCCCCCTACCCTACCCTCCCTTCCCTACCCTACTCGACCCTAACCTACCCTAGATTCTCTACCCTCCCTACCCTACCCTACCTATCCTATATTCCATACCCTCTTTACCCTACCCTACTCTACCTACCCTCCCTACCCTACTCTACATTCCCTACCCTACCCTCCCTACCTTACATTACCCTACTCTACCCTACCTTCCCTACCCTACCATACCCTACTCTATCCTCCACACCCTACCCTCCTTACCTCCCCTACACTCCCTACCCTACCCTACTCTCCCTAACCCCCCTCCCATATCATACACTACATTCGCTACCCTACCCTACCATACTCTAACCTAACCTAACCTACCAACCTACCTACCTTCCTATCATCTATCTATCTATCTATCTATCTATCTATCTGTCTGTCTGTCTGTCTGTCTGTCTGTCTAGTTACATAATCTACCCACCTACCTATCTGTCGGTTCGTCCTTCTGTCTGTCCCTCCGTCTGTCTGCCTGTCTATTTATCTATATGTTTGTCTGCCTGTTTATATTTCTGCATGTTTGTCTGTCTGATTGAATGCCTATCTGTCTGTCCCACCTACCTGTCTACCTCTTTGTCAGTTCGTCCGTCTGTCTGTCTCTGTCCCTCTGTCCGTCTGTCTGTTTATCTATCTATCTTTATGCCTGTCCGTCTGTCTGTGTTTCTGCACGTTTGTCTATCTTATTGCCTGTCTGTATGTCTGTCTCTTTGTCTGTCTTTCTGTCTGTCTATCTATACGTCTGTCTGTCTGTCTACCTACTTATCTAACCTACCTACCTAACTACCTCTCTGTCGGTTCATCTGTCTGTCTGTCTGTCTGTCCGTATTTCTATATGTTTGTCTGTCTGATTGCTTGCCTGACTGTCTGTCTATGTATCAATCTTTCTGCAATATTATCTGTTCAAATATGTCTGACTATGATTATCATAATAGTTGCCTTCTTTGACATGGATAATTGTTTTGACCAAGACAATGCAACAGAGGATACAAACATTCATGAACTACTGCTTGAGGAGGATTTTAACGGCGGGACAAGAACCTATGAACCTACAGTAAAGTAAGATAACAAATATTGTAGGATTAAACCTCGAAAAAATCGTAGACAGAGCACTTTAGTGAGACGTGAGAGAAAGAAAAATCACAAGAGAATTACCTGGGATTCGAACATGGACTCCGGTAGGACGAGCAGCCGTCTAGCCACGAGAGAACAGCGTACAGCGTACTATCGACTTTGCTAGTTGGCTAAGTCGATAGTACGCTGTTCTCTCGTGGCTAGACGGCTGCTCGTCCTACCGGAGTCCGTGTTCGAATCCCAGGTAATTCTCTTGTGATTTTTCTTTCTCTCACGTCTCACTAAAGTGCTTTGTCTACGATTTTTTCGAGGTTTAATCCTACAATATTTGTTATCTTACTTTACCGTACCAAAACCTCGTAGTTTCCTATTTATAAAAAATTTTTCCTATGAACCTACAAATCGTGTCTAAGAAGTGGAGGTGGACTGGCCACGCTCTGAGAAAACCCGACACCAACATAGCAAGACAGGCACTGACATGGAATCCTCAAGGAAATAGAAAATGAGGAAGACCTAGACTTACTTGGAGAAGAGAAATTATGACAGTTCTCAGAGACAAGGGATGCACATAGAAGGAAGCAGAGAATAATTCCAATAACATGGATGACTGGAGAGCCTTTATCCGTGGCCTATGCTCACAAGGGAGTGAAAGGTGATGATGATGATGATGATGAGCTTCATCTATCCCTTTCTCTATCCCATTTTCCTATTATTTAGAGCTTACATTCGGTATTTATCCTGAATGTACCTAAATTATCTTTTATTACTGAAACACACTGCTTACTTCCTACACACAAAAGAGTATTTGGAGATGTCAAAATAAATAGTTTTTAATCAATTTATCTATATATTCATCCATTTATTCTTCCATCGGTCTGTCCGTCCTTCTGTCTTTCTGTATGTCTGCCCGTCGGTTTGTCTATCTGTCTGTCTGTCTGTCTGTCTGCCTGTCTGTCTGTCTGCCTGTCCATATATCTGAAAAAATGGGGAAAGCGAGCTAGATCTACGTCTTCTTACATTCCCCAGTTTTTAATCCTTTTATATGGATCTGCACCATAGGCCTCTTTACTGGTAAACCCAGTTTTACCGCAGTAGTTATTTCTTTCAATTCTCAACTTTCCTTTAACTTTCTGAGAAACTTTAACTTAAACTTTCTTCTGATTTAATTGACATTTCACGTCCTGTTTATTTTTCTTTTCTTTCAGATTCTGTCGCCTCTTCTTTTTTTTACTTTAAATTTTGCTGCTTGTGGTCATCTCTTTTCTCATCCTCTCGTCAATTTCTTCTTTACCTGTCAAGTTTATGTCTGCTCTCCCTCCACAATCTGTTCATTTTGTATCTCTTCTCCTCACTAAGCCTTCTTTGACACGTATATTTGTTGCCTTCTCTGACATGATAATTGTTGCCTTCTCTGACACGAATAATTGTTGCCTGCTCCGACACGGATAATTGTTGCCTGTGCTGGCACGGACAATTATTGCCTTCTCTGACACGGATAATTATCTTAAACCATTCATATCTTTTACCACCTGTACTCACCGGTAATGTCACGTGAACTCTCTTTAGTCACTTACAAGAAGACCCGCTTCACCTCTCACGTGAACTCTCTCAACAGTTGTCTTCGCCTGAAGGTCATTCCTGAATGCTTGACCTCTATATTTAACCACGCGACCGGCACTGTCCAGACCAGTGTATGTCACAGCACTCAGATCAGTGAAACCAAATGTCCCTTACATGTTCTGTGTTATCAATGGACACGACAACTCTCGGAGCTTAATGAGCGGGCATCTCAGTCTTCTTCCCAGCTTCGCTTGTTCGTATCTGGTCATTATCTCATTTATCTCTTCGTTCCTGAACTTATTCACTCCATCGGCAGGAACCTGTACCTGCAGCTCCCTATGCCCCCCCTCAAATAAGAACAGAAACTTTCTACAATCTGTACACCTCCAGCGTCTGTTCAGTCAACGGCCACCTCTGTTCTCACGAAGTTTTTTCGCAATATTTTAATGATGCTCCGCTGTTGACCGAAGAAGTACCTGCCTTACCATAAGGATTCCACTTGGTTCCCATTAGTCCATCTCTAAACCGGTTCTTCAGTCAATCATTTGCATGTCCATTTGGGAACTTGCCTCCCTCTCCTGTACTCCTCTCGGTTGTAAGCAAGATGCCCTGCTGCTGATCCACTTTTGACTCGCACAAGATATCCTCGATTTCAAAGTTTTAGAATTCTGGTTGCATTTCAGATCTTTTTCACTTTCTCTATCGTAAATCTGAATCATGCATATCTGCCTACATTTATATTTTAGTGGCTAACCTTTCATATTTACTCAAATTGTATCTAAACTATAATTTGTTATTGAAAGAAAAAAAATAACGTACTTGCTATGCACAGAAGAATGTTTTAAAATATCAAATGAAATAATATTTTGACTTCTGTTTGTCTGTCTGTTTGTCTGTCTATCTCTTCTCGCGGTAGAAATGTTGAATGGTAAACAGACAGTGGAGTTACTGTCTCTGTACCATAGCGCACGAATGTTCTATTTTATATCCTACTATCGGTCGATGACAGCCAACCCCCTGTAAGTAACGCGCGTATTTCTATCTCACCAGGTTGACTTTTTATTCACACACACTCCACCATATAAAACTGCACTTAAGTCAAGGTATAGCTTCTGAACAATGTCAAATCGATATTTATTTCTTTAAATTTAAGAAACTTAAACTTGCCACAGCGGCTGGGTAGAGCCTCCAGTTTACGCCCGTGTGCTGATTCCTCCGATGTGTCAGACAATCCTGAGGTCGTGGAGAGATTTGATGCGAGCAGAACGCTGAGAGCAGTGTATCAAATCGCTCACTGAAAATCGACTAGCTACGATTGTAGCGCTTCTTTGATATGAAACGCGTGACAGGAATCAGCCTTGTAAGGTCCAGGTACTGGAATCGTTTGTAGCTCATGGCTCTGCTGGTCACAACCAGCTATACCGCTCACTCTCGGATTTCTTCAGGGATTACTGTGACATACTCGATGAGATCGTCCACCTGAGTAAAACCCACCTTTCAGGTAAATAACGAGCAAAACTCACCTTCTGGTACATAACGAGTAAAACCCACCTTCCAGGTAAATAACGAGTAAAACCCACCTTTCAGGTAAATAACGAGTAAAACCCACCTTTCAGGTAAATAACCAGTAAAACACTTAACTTCACCACCTTGACCTTCCGTCCACGAACCTCGAAGATCAAATTACACCGACATCCGTCCCTTTGTTTGTCTGTCTGTCTGTCTCTGTCTATCTGTCTATCTGTTGTCTGTCTGTCTGTGGTTCTGAATTGATGGCTTAGCTATCAAACACCTTTCTTTTTTGGAGATGCTAGATAGCCAAGTTCGTCAGTGCACTGTTCTCTCATGGCTAGACGGCTGCTCCGTCCTCTCGTAGTCCGCGGTTCAAGTCCCAGGTAATTCTCCTGTTATTTTCCCTTCCTTCACGTCTAAAAGTCCTTTGTCTCGACTGTTTCGAGGTCTAAACATACAACAGTGTGTTCTGTTACTTTACTGTATGAAGGCCACGTAGAACAATTCAAACAGAAGATATAATAATAATATTGAGGAAAAGAAAGGAAATCTTGTAAATTTCAGCAGCTACAGGAAGATAAAAATCCCTCAGTCAGTCAGTTATTTGCATGTCCCTTGCGGAACTTTGCCTGCCTAACATCTCTCCTGTAGTCCTCTCTGTTCTAAGCAAGACTCCCTGCTGCTGATGCATCCATTCGCAGATCAACAACGATGTCTTGCAGCCATCTTCGCCTTGATCTTCCTCTTTTTCTTTTCTCCCCATGATGTACCCTTCCAAGACGGTCTTCTCTAACTTCCTATATTTATCACCTGTACTCACCTGCTTCACCTCTGGCGTGAACTCTCTCACCTATTGTCTTCGCCCTGAAGGTCAGTCCTGAAAGGTTTACCACTATATTTAGCCACGTGACCGGCATGATCCAGACCAGGGTATGTCTCCGCCTTCAGATCAATGAAACCAAATATCCCTTAACACTGCCTGTTCTATGTGATCGAGGGACACACTAAACTCTTCTCCGACCTTGACGAGCGGAATTCTCCACTTTCTCGCCAGCTTCTGCGGGTCACATTTGATACTTATCTCATTTATCCTTTCACCCGTGAGATTATCCGCTCCACAAAAAGGGCAAATCTACTTACAGCTCCCTTATCTTATATCTTATATCCTTCCCGTGCCGTTAAACGTCACATAGGGCTCGCAAAGTAGTTCGCCAATTTTTGTCTGTCTTCGGCGAGTCTTTCAACCTCATCAAAGGATTTTATGCCTGTTAATTTGGCCTCTCTTAACAATGTCCTCTTCAGAGTTTCACGAGGTCTGCCTCTTTTTCTTTGGCCTGTTGTGTTCCACTTTATAGCTTGTTTTGGGATTCTCTGATCATTTCTTCTTATCAAGTGACAACATATGTCCATCTCCTTTTCCTGATCACCCGTGAGACTGGTTGTTGTTCAGTCATCTGTCTTATCTCTGCATTGTTCTTGAATTCGTTCCACTTGATGCCGAGTATTTTCCTTAGGCATTTGTTTTCAAAAGAGGCTAATTTCTTGTCTATTTCTTTTGTTGTTTTCATTTTAAAAAAACACGTAAAATTCTTTTTTTTTCTCTCTGAACCACTACAGGGTCTACTCACTCGACGATCATGTTTACCTCAACTAAGGTTGTTTACATTCTTCCTCATTCTTCTGACTGTCGACTGATGAACTATCTGATTTTTTCCAGCGGATTGCAATTTGTTTCCACCCGTCCATCTCTAGACCAGTTCTTACTCTCACGAACTGTCCTCCATTTCATCGTTCTATAACTATCGTTGCAGTTCAGTTTTATCATTTTCTCTATATTTTTGTAAAAATATATCATGGTTTTCTTTATATGTCTATTTTTTAATGGTTAACCTTCCCTAGTTACTCAAATTGTACATAAAGTATATTTCATTACTGGAGGAAAAAAAACTTACGGTCTTTACATAAAAAATATATAAAAATGTTTAATTAAATACTTTACTATCTATCTATCTGTCTGTCTGTCTATCTATTCATTCATCCACCCATCCATCCATCTATCCGTCTGTCTCTATCTGTCTGTGTATCTGTCTGACTCACTTTCTGTCTGTTTGTCCGTCTGTCTGTCTTTCTCTCTTACTGTCTGTCTGTCTGTTTGTCTCTGTATTCATTGTTATGTGTGTCTTTCTTGCTGCCCGAATGTCTGTCTGTCTTACTCAGCGATTGCATTTCTCTCTTATCATCTTTGTACAGGGTCTGGCATAAAGCATGGCTGGATTTTTAAAATGGAAAATAAATAAGCGCTATACATGTTTTTGGTTAAAAAAAAAAGTGAAATGAAACTCAGAAAAGTTGGTATTTTTATTATTACTGGCAATCATATTTAAGTTTTGAAAATTATGCCGGTTAGATGCCCGCCATTACATTTGATACATTTAGCCAGGTGTCTGGAAAATTCCTGCATAACACCATTTAACATGTTCAAAGGGTTATTTTGATTGCAGTGTCGGATTCGATCTTTTAGGTCTGCAACTGAATGTGGTCGACTAGCATACACCGTGTTCTTGAGATACCCCCACAAAAAGAAGTCTGCAGCTGATAAATCCGGTGACCTTGCCGGCCAATGAATATCCCCAAATCTGGAAATAAGACGATTGGGAAATGCTTGTCGCAGCATAGCCATTGACTGACGGGCTGTGTGGGCAGTTGCTCCATCTTGTTGAAACCATATTAGTCTCTTATTTCTATTGGCCAAGTCTGGAATGAAGTATTCAGTTAACATCTGCACATAAAGATCACTATTAACAGTAAGAGGATGCCAGGTGCCAAAGCGTTCCTAACAGCTGATAGCCGAGGGCTACTCAGCAATGCGTTGTGGACTTCTTGAATTCGTTCATGTGTCTGTTGAGTTCTTGGATGACCAGTAGACTTGTTATTAAGGCAATCAGCGGTTTCCTTAATTTTTTTGACCCACCTCAAAATTGTTTTGTCCTTCGATCAGGAAAATTATCACGGGGGTGCAACTCAAAATGGCGTCGAAACTTTCATCGTACAGTAATAGACGATTCTCCACTTTTAAAATAAGTTTCAACGGTGAATGCGCGATGTTGTGTTTGCCAAGAAGCCATTGTTAAAAATGATCGTTTGACTGCTTCATCTCTGACCTCATGTTTTTTTTTTTTGTTCACACGTATTCAGTTTCTGCGGACTACGTCAGTTAAATCCAGCCATGCTTTATGTCGGACCCACTGAGAGATATCAAAATGACGTTTTCGATAAAACTGCTTTTGTTAATAAAGGTAGATAAAGATTCACTGTTCATTTTTACAAAAAAAAATATAGAAAAGAAAATGGAGTAAACGAGCTAGAACTCATCATTCTCACACTACCCTCTTTTTACCACTTTCTGTAAATCTCAACCATCGATCTCAGTTTACCTTTAAAGGTAGACCCAGCTTTACCGCAGTCGTCATTTCTTCCCGTTGTCATGTTAACGTTAATTACTGAGAACATGTCACGTATATTTTTCTTTTCAGATTTAACTGGCTTCTGACGTCTTGTTTATCTTTCCGATTCCGTCACCTCCTCATTTTTCTTGTATCATTTCAAACTTTCCTACTTGTGATCATCTCTTTATTCACCCTCTCCTCCATTTGTCTGTCTCTACTCGCGATAGAAATGTTGGAGGGTAAACCGTGGAGTTATTGTCCCTGAACATTAGAGTACGGATGTTCTGTTTTATATCCTAGTGTCGGTCGATAACAATCAACAATCTACCCCAATCGTTTCCTCCTCCTCCTCTCTCTCTCTCTCTCTCTCTGTATGATAAAGGGCAGAATGTCAGACGTGCCTGCTTGCCCAGTTCTTAACCCTTTTGAAATAAAGATCAATCTCTCACATCACACTCTGTTCATTTTGTCTCTCTTCTCGCCATCATGTCTTCTCAGACTATCATCAGCCACTCATAGTGTTTAACCACCTATCCCAGTCCCTATTATCACAGACTTCTCTTCCTCCCTTTAGTCACTTACAAGAAGACCTGCTTCATCTCTCACGTGAACCTTCTTAGCAATTGTCTTTCCTTGTTGAAGGTCATTCCTGAATGTTCTACCTCTAGTTCAACCGTGCCGCAGGCATTATCCACACCAGTGTGTGCCACTGCCTTCAGGTCAACGAATCCACGTGTGCTTTTTCCAGCGCATGTTCTGTGTTATCTAGGGCCACACTAAACCCTTCTTCGACCTTGGTAAGCCGATATCTGCACTGTCTCGCCAACTTCTGCAGTTAACTTTTGATAATTATCTCTTTTATCACTTGTGAGATTATCCACTCCACAAAAAGAAAAAGCAAATCTACTTACAGCTATCTACGCTAAAAAAAAAAAAACAGAAACTTTCTACCATCTGTATCACTCCAGTGTGTCTATTCAGTCGACGATTATCTCTGCCCCCAAAGAGTTTGTTTTCTTTACTATGTTCCGCTGTCGACTTTTGAATTATCTGACATTCCATAAAGATTCCAGCTAGTTCCCAGACATCCATCTCCAGACCAGTTCTCACTCGCACACTTTTATACAACCCTCGTTGCAGTGCAGATTTACTACATTCTCTGTCTCTTTGTAAAACTGAAACACACATCTTGGTCTGCTTTTAAACTTGCATTTGAGTGCCCCAGCTTTCCTACTTCGTCACATGGTGCCCGTTGGGTAATTTGTTATTGAAAGAAAACACTTACCGCCTATATGTAAAATAATATTTTAAAATATCACATGAAATCATTTACTGATCTATCTATCTATCTATCTATCTATCTATCTATCTATCTATCTATCTATCTATCTATCTATCCATCCATCCATCCATCCATCCATCCATCCATCCATCCATCCATCCATCCATCCATCTAATGGGCTTGCGCGCCCTATTCTTCACCCTTTGAAAATAAAGATCATTCTGTCTCTCTGTATGTCTGTCTGTCTGTCTATTCATTGGTATGTTTATCTGCCTTGTTGTCTGAATGTTTGTCTGTCTATCTTACTCAACGATTATCTTTCTCTTTTACAGTCTTTTTAAATTGTAGTGAGAGATATCAAAATGACGTTTTCGATAAAACTGGTTATTTTAACAAATGTTGCATTGTCGAGTGATAAATTATCTGACAGTCCACAAGGACATCCATATCTAGCCCAGTTCTCATTCCCACACTTTTGTATAACTCTCATTGCAGTTCAGTTTTACGACTTCCTGTACCTCTTTGTAAAACTGAACTAGACTTCTCTGTCTAATTTATACTTGTACTTTAGAGGCTAGCCTTTCGTGTAAAGTTAAAATTCATATAATCTGTATTGCGTTATTCAAAGAAAAAAACCTTACTGCCTGTACATAAAAGAGCATTTTAAAATATCACATAAAATAATTTACTGAGCGGTCAATCTATTTATCTACATACATATCTGCTTTGTCTTGTCTTCTATCTCTCTGTAGCTGCGAGGTGTTCTTTGCAGCCGATGCTGTGAAGATGTTGAGGTACAGCATCGTATCGGCGTGGGAGCGGGTTATGACGGCTATTTTTTCAGTCCCGGAGTACAGCTAAAAAACAGGGGGTGTGCAATGCTTCTTTAGCAGACTCCACCACCATGGGGTCCATGGCGATCCCTGCCCCGTTAGCCAGGCTAGGACTGTCACTGGGGGGAGGGGGTGCCAGGGAGAAGCAGGACAGGGTCTTGACTAGCTGTAGATCGCTGATTGCCTCATAGGACAGCGTCTTCCACTTGGCTATCTGTTTGTCTGGCTGTCTGTCTGTCTGTCTGCTTGCCTGTTTGTCTGCCTGTCCGTATGTCTGTCTGCCTGTCTCTCTGCCTGCTGGTCTGTCTGCCTGTCTGCCTGCTTGTCTATCTGCCTGTCTGCCTGCTTGTCTGTCTGCCTGCTTGTCTGTTTGCCTGTCTGAATGCTTGTCTGTCTGTCTGTCAGTCTGCCTGCCTGCCTGCTTGTCTGTCTGTCTGCCGGCCTGTTTGTCTGTCTGTCTGCCAGCCTGCTTGTCTCTCTGTCTGTCTGTCTGCTGGTCTGCCTGTCTGTCTGCCTGACTGCCTGTCCGCTTGTCTGTCTGTGTCTGTCTGTCTGTCTGCACATTTCTATATACCTAACTCCTTGCTCGGAAATATTAATGGAAACTTACGTCTGACTTATTTTCCCTCGTCTTTTCGTAATTTACAAGATAAATTCCTTATGTATTCACTTATTTTACTTTCCTTATCCTTTCTAATATACCATGAACTGTCGAGGGGATATGCAATTGATTTTTTGTGCCACATGGGAGACCTCTTTCAAAGACATTATCTATCCATCTATTTCTTGATCTGTCTCTTCTTCTGCGTCCTATAGTTCTTCGATATAAGTCTCTGGCATCTGACTGATAGTGTGTCACTTTCATTAAGTTGCCGAACCACTTGATTCTTTGCTTCTCAGTTTGTTGTAGGTATGGTGTAGTCCCTACCACCTGTCCCATGGTGTAATTCCTACCACCTGTCTTATGATGTAGTTCCTATCACCTGTCTTATGGTGTAGTTCCTACCATCTGTCTTATGGTGTAGTTCCTACCACCTGTCGTATGGTGTAGTTCCTATCACCTATCTTATGGTGCAGTTCCTACCACCTGTCTTATGGTGCAATTCCTATCACCTGTCTTATGGTGCAGTTCCTACCACCTGTCTTATGGTGTAGTTCCTATCACCTGTCTTATGGTGCAGTTCCTACCACCTGTCTTATGATGTAGTTCCTACCATCTGTCTTATGGTGTAGTTCTTACCACCTGTCTTATGGTGTAGTTCCTACCACCTGTCTTATGCTGTAGTTCCTACCACTTGTCTTACGATATCATTTCTTAGCTTGTTAAACCTGGTGACGTTTGCTGCTTCTCTAAGACATCACATTTCTTATGTGGTTGTTTTGTTTTGTTGTGTCTTAGTAGGTGGCCATGTCTGGCATTGGTAACACAGCGTTGGTGTGAATATGCTCTTAAGTAGCCTTCACTTAGTTTCAAGTGGGATGTTGCGGTGTGTAAGCAGTGGGAATAGCTGGTATGTAACAGCATTGATTCTTTGTGTTCTAACATCAATTTCTTTATCCAGTTTCTCATCTTCTGTGAATATGGACCCAGGTTACTTGAATTCTTTGTTGGATCTTGCTTTCTTCAATATGTACAAGTATATCAGCACAAACTCTAATTGGGTGCCGATTGTGCCATGAGCTATTACTATCAGACATGAGAATAAAGATAAAAAAAGACAGGTGATCAAGACCACTCCGCTTTGATCTTACACAAAAATACCAGAATACTAAATATCATAGAGGTGAAGAGCCGTTTCCAGATACTGATGGCTGTACAGGAGGAGATGACATCAGATGAACTGGCTACGCAGGCCAGGGATATCTTAGCAACAACAACAGTAAAGAAAACACAAAAGAACGAAGGGATTACAGCAAGCAAGAAATAATAAAGTAACAGAGAGAACCGAAGACGTAAGTGACAACTAAAAACAGGGAGTAACGTAAGACCACATGAAAAGACAACTATATGCACGAATACACAAGACCATTGTGAAAAAATAGATTAACAGCGGACGTGTGGAAGAGATAGTGAAATATTTAGAGAAATGAAGACATTGACGAGAAATATCCCACCTAAGCTAAATGTAATCTGTGACTGGGCGAATATTCCCTCCAGTTCTAGAGATGGGTGGAATATTGCAGAGGAAATATGACAGGACTGACTGTGAAGGCAGAAATGATCAGTGTGAATTAATACTGGAAGAGAAAGAACCCGAAACGACATTTTGTGAGGTTTTAGGGACAATAAAGAACTTGAAAATGGTAAATCACCAGGATGTGATGAGATAACAGCTGAACTTATTAAAATAGGAGGAAAGGAATGTGCAACAATCTATCATGCACTATATAAAAAGATATGGCATTCTGGTATTTGGCCAAAAGAATGGAAAAGAACTATATTCATACCACTGCCAAAAAAAGGGTAACCTGAAATTATGCACAAACTACAGAACTGTTGCCCTGATTAGTCATGCCAGTAAAATTCTGTTAAAAATCATAATGGATAGACTTCGTAAGAAAATAGAAGAAGAAGTCAATATGGTCCAAGCTGGTTTCAGGCAAGGAAGAGGATCAAGAGATCATATATTCAATATAAGATTAATATTAGAGAAATGCTGAGAGTTTAATGTGAACCCATGTTTACCTATCATAGACTATTCACGGGCATTTTATCGTGTACAACACCAGAAACTTTGGGAAATAATGGGAAATAATGGGGAATAATGGGAAAAACATGGGATTTCCATCACACATGATGTAGTGAATATTGTATCTAGATCACCGGGAGGCGCACTAAGAATAAATGATGAGATAGGGGCGTATACTGTCACCCTACTCATTTAACTTGTATAGTGAAAACATAATGAGAAATGTCAGTGAAGATGTAGACAAAGAGCATTATAACGTCACAAGAAACTGGAAGTTATGAAATACCAGAGATTAGATATGCGTCTGACACAGTGTTACTGTCCACAACACAAAAATGAATGGAGAAACTATATTAGTATGTAGGAATAGTGAAGAGTAAAACCTCTATCTTGATACAAATAAAACTAAATTGATGACAACTGACAAAACAAACAAGGCAGCTGAAATATATATCAATGAGGAAAAACTGGAAGAAGTGGAGAGTTTTGAATATCTTGGATCACTGCTAACTAATAATGGAGATGCAATGAGGGAAATTAAAAGGAGGACATCTATCGCTCTTCAGAAAGTAAAACAACTAAAGAATCTGTGGAGAGGAACAGACAAAACTACAAAAATAAGATTTTTAATGACATGCATCTTTTCCCATCGCAACATATGCCTGTGATACCTGGACATTTAACAAAACAGCTGATAAACACATAAATGCCTTTGAATGTAAATGCTACAAAAGAGTCCTTCACATATCATGGGCACAAAAAAGAACAACTATATCCATACTACAAGAACTTAATATTGAAGAAGGCTGGCTAGTAAAGAGGATTAAAGAGAGAAAACTTAAATATTTTATACACATTAAACGTCATGATAATTTAGGGAAGACCGTCTTAGAAGGGTACATAATGGGAACAAGAAAGAGAGGAAGACCAAGGCAAAGGTGGGAACAAAGCATTGTCGGTGATCAACAAATGGATGCATCAGCAGGAGGGCATCTTGCTTACAACTTAGAAGCTTCACGAGGCAATGTTCCACAAGTGACATGCAAATGCATCAATGATCTGTAGACTTGGCATTCTGCTAACTTTCACGGTTTCTGTTCTGCCAATAATGATTTTCATATCATAATGTGTGCAACTGTGATGGAGATTATTCATATGATCTTGTAATCAAACAGGGTCTTGATCGACTACAAACACTAGTTCGCTCACTTCTAAGTGGGTTTGGGTTTGCCTCGTTTGTTACTCTGTCCATATAATCTCTTTAGAGATTATAAACAATAATGATGATAATACGCGGCCAGGTTTGCTTCCGGTTGTTACATTGAACAGCTTCCCAGTGCCTGCTCTTGTCACAGCTCCTCAACGCCTGCTCTTGTCACAGCTCCTCAACACCTGCTCTTATCACAGCTCCTCAACGCCTGCTCTTATCACAACTCCTCAACGCCTGATCTTATCACAGCTCCTCAACGCCTGCTCTTATCACAGCTCCTCAACACCTGCTCTTATCACAGCTCCTCAACACCTGCTCTTGTGACAGCTCCTCAACGCGTGCTCTTGTGACAGCTTCCCAACGTCTGCTCTTATCACAGCTCCTCAACACCTGCTCTTGTGACAGCTCCTCAACACCTGCTCTTGTGACAGCTTCCCAACGTCTGCTCTTATCACAGCTCCTCAACACCTGCTCTTGTGACAGCTCCTCAACGTCTGCTCTCGTGACAGCTCCTCAACGTCTGCTCTCGTGACAGCTCCTCAACGTCTGCTCTCGTGACAGCTCCTCAACGTCTGCTCTCGTGACAGCTCCTCAACGTCTGCTCTCGTGACAGCTCCTCAACGTCTGCTCTCGTGACAGCTCCTCAACGTCTACTCTCGTGACAGCTCCTCAACGTCTGCTCTTGTCACAGTTTTCCAACGTCTGCTCTCGTCACAGCTTCCCAACGCCTGCTCTTGTCACAGCTCCCCAGCACCTTCGCCCCTTCTCCTGTCAGTTTGAACAGTTCCGCCACGAGACGGCCAGGAGCTGGACTTGACTGTCAGAGACTGTCTGAGATGCACTCCTTGGAGACATATCACTGCGTATCCCCCACCAGCTCCCTAGGCTATAACAGTCCTTAGAACCAACTGATTCTCTGTTTATGTGTGTTTCCTATAGTCTTCTTTTAAGTTTTCTCTCCTTATAGTTATCCTTTATGTTGTTTAGCTTTTACTATAGCTAACAAAATATCTTATAGATTTGTTAGAAAAAAAACTTACATCCTATACGACGAAACAAAATATAAGGAAATTATCTGAAGATAATTAATGTCAAATCTGTCTGTCTTTCAATTTTATGACATATATGTGTGTCTTCTAAGTCTCCTTTTGTCTGTCGTTCTTTCTTTCTTTCTCTCCCATCTACACATCTTTCTTTTCTATATGTTAGTCTAGATATGTATCATTTTTTTGTCTGTCTCTGTTTTAGTCAGATTTACTTTTTTATGTCTCACTCTTTCTGGATCTGTCTATGTTCGATAATTTCTCCACCACAATATCTCTTGAGGGGTGTTTTCTGTTTTATTTCCTTAATGTTTCTCTATTTACTCTTTCCACATCATTTGGTTCATACATAAGTATTTACTGAAACAATGTACGCACTGAATTGTTAAAAAAAGACTTACATCCTGTATGACACATCAAATTTCGATGACATAAGTCGAAGACACGCACTGTCAAAATTACTGTCTGTCTGTCTGTCTGTCCGTCCGTCTGTCTGTCTATCTGTCTGTTCACCCTTCTTTCTATCTTTCATTCTAACAATCTATCTCTTCTTTCTGAATATGACTCCGTCTGACCTACTACTTACAGTTAATACTTTCTATTCTTATATGTTTCCATATGATTCTCTGTTTATGTGTGTTTCCTATAGTCTTCCTTTAACTTTTCTCTCCTTATAGTTATCCCATATGTTGTTCAGCATTTAACATAGCTAACAAAATAACCTATACATTGGTTAGAAAAAAAAATGACATCCTATACATTGGTTAGAAAAAAAAATTACATCCTATACATTAGTTAGAAAAAAAAAATTACATCCTATACATTGGTTACAAAAAAAAAATTACATCCTATACATTGGTGAGAAAAAAGTGCATTTTATAGAACGAACAAAAACATAAGGAAACTAACTGAAGATAATTAGTCTCAAATATCTATTTCTCTGTCTATCTGTCTGGCTGTCTATCTGTCTATCTACCTATATATCTGTATACCCATAAATCCATTCATCATCCATCCATCCATCACCAATCCATCCATCTATCCATCCAGCCAATCATAAATCCATCTATCTATCTATCTATCTATCTATCTATCTATCTATCTATCTATCTATCTATCTATCTATCTATCTATCTATCTGTCTGTCTGTCTGTCTATCTGTCTGTCTGTCTGTCTATCTATATGTCTATCTATCTATCTATCGATCTATCTATCTATCTATCTATCTATCTATCTATCTATCTATCTGTCTGTCTGTCTGTCTGCCTGTCCATCCATCTATCTATCTATCTATCTATCTATCTATCTATCTATCTATCTATCTATCTATCTAACTTTCTGTCTGTCTGTCTGCCTGTCTTTCTGTCTGTCTGTCTGCCTGTCCATCTATCTATCTATCTATCTGTCTATCTATCTATCTATCTATCTATCTATCTATCTATCTATCTATCTATCTATCTGTCTGTCTGTCCATCTATCTATCTGTTTCTAATTTTATGTCCTATCTGTGTGTCTTCTAGTCTCCGTCTATCTGTCGTTATGTGTCTCTCCACTTATTCATCTTTCTTTCTATCTGTTAGTCTTGATATCTAGTATTTTTGTGTCTGTCTCTGTTTCAATCAGACCCACTTTTTCTGCCTCACTCTTATTATATCTGTGCATGTTCGTATATTTCTGCATCAACCTCTTCATGTGTGTTTCCTACTTTCTTTAATTTTTCTCTTCTTATTGTTTCCTCGTCATTTTGTTAAGTTATGAAATCGTTACTGAAACACCTTATACATTGTTTAAAAAAACTTACTGCCTGTGCAACAAATTTTAATGAAATAAGGCGAAGACACGTCATATTACTAATAACCTGTCTGTCTGTCTGTCCATCCATCTATCTATCTATCCATCTATCTATCTATCTATCTATCTATCTATCTATCTATCTATCTATCTATCTATCTATCTATCTATCTATCTATCTATCTGTCCGTCTGTCCATCTATCTATCTATCTATCTATCTATCTATCTATCTATCTATCTATCTATCTATCTGTCTGTCTGTCTGTCTGTCTGTCTGTCTGTCTGTCTGTCTGTCTGTCTGAATCATTTAATTGTGTCTTCATGATTATTATGCTCATTAACAAATGCTGAATGGCTGTGACTGAGTGAAAGCTGAATGACGAAGGGCAGAATGTTAGACGGGCTTGCGTGCCCATTTCTTATCCCTTTGAAAATAAAGTAAGTATTTGTCTGTCTGTCTGTAAATCTATCTGTTTGTCTGTTTTCATGTCTGTCCGTCTCTCTCTCTATTCACCCCTCTTTCTGTTTGTCTTTTATCTCTCTCTCTCTCTCTATTGATCTATCTATCTATCTCCCGATCTTACGCGCCCAGGGCATATGGGGCTTCCCCAATGGTTTTCCTTAAATGCCTGTCCTTTGCCTGTTTTTCCAGTCTTGTCCAAGTGGGCCCTCTTTTACATCCTCTCTGTTGTTCTTCTCCAAGTCTCCTTTTGTCTGCCCTTATTTCTGTTCCCCTGTGGTGTCCATCTTAGTGCTATTTTTGGTAGTGAGTTGTCAGTCATTCGTAGCACATGTCCCAACCATCGCCAGCGTCTTTTCTCAATAATTGTTGTCAGTGGTTTCATCTGCATTTCTGCTAATAAGTTGTTATTTCTTACGGTGTTTGGCCAAAATTCTTCGTAAACATTTAGTCTCGAAAGAATTCAGCTTGTTTTCTCTAGTTTTTATGATTTTCCAGCATTCACTTCCATAGAGTAGTACATTTAGAACAATACTCATATATTGTCTTTCATGCCAGCAAATTATCTTTTCTTTCTGAGTGTATGTCACTCTGACCTATTACTTGCTGTTACACTTTTCCTTTCCCTGTATCTGTGTCTTTTCGTATATTTTCTAATCGTATTCTCCTCTCTGCGTGTTTGTTATTGTCGTCTTGTAACTTTTCTTCCTTATAGTTTCTTCTTATGTTGTTCAATGTTTAAGAAATTAACTGAAACATCCTATACATTGCTTAGGGGAAAAAAGAAACGTACATCCTTTACGACAACCAAAAATATAAGAAAATAATCGAAAATAATTAGTGTCAAATATATTGTTGTCTGTCTATACGTCTAGCTATCAATCTGTGTATATTCGAGGGTAAGTCACTAAGTAACTCGCAAATGCCTGTTACAAAAAAACTAAATGAGACAGTAATTTGAAAACTTTTAATTTTTGAACCTACATTATTCCCCTATTTCTCAACGTAATTTCCGCCAACATTGATACATTTGTCTCATCGTGTAATCAGTGATGGCGTAATAATCGGGAGTCCAATTTCTGAACAGATACTTCCGGCGTGACGTGCAAGATGGCGGTCGTTTTTAAAACGCTCTCGCCGGCATGCAGAAATCAGCGGAATTCCGCTTGATCTGTTACATATCATGTACCGGGAGTTGGGCATAAGGCTAACAACCTTATCCTGGGATCTATCTAGAGGCAACTCCAGATGGGAAAAAAAGATATCGTTATGGAAACTCGCAGAGAAACCAACCGAGCATCAGGGATGCCAATTCCGAAGAGCTCATTCGTCGGCCCCAAACATGTGACAAGGATTGGATTCTGGAATGTGAGAACGATGGCAGCACCAACAAAAACTACTCAGGTCATCAGAGAAATGGAGAGATACCATCTAGACATACTGGGCATCAGCGAAATGCGATGGCCAGAAGCAGGTAAAAGATCGGCGGAAAACGGTAAGTTAATTATACATTCAGGCAGAAATGACGGTAAATTCCGAGAAGGAGTGGGCATTATTATGTCAAATGTAGCTGCAAAGAGCCTTGTAGAATGGGAACCGGTGAACAGTCGTATAATAAGAGCACGATACAACCTACGACACGGAAGAATGACAATAATACAGTGTTATGCACCCACGAATGATGCAGATGATGATGTGAAAGACGACTTCTATCACCAACTACAACAAATCATCAACAAAGTCCCTAAACACGACATCTTAATTGCTATGGGGGACTTCAATGCTAAGGTAGGGAAGGATAATACCGACGTTGAAAAAGTGATGGGGAAAGAAGGAATTGACATGGCAATAAACATGGATATAGACAAGAAAGTAAAAGGTTCAGCTAGAAGGGATAAAAGAGAATACATAGACAATATGGCGAAGGAGGCAGAAAAAGCAGCAAAAACAGGAGACAGCAAAACTTTATATAACATACAAAAGAGGCTAACAGGTACTATTACATCTAAAGAAAGACCAGTTCTTAGCAAAACTGGAACACTATTAACATCAAATAAAGACCAAAAGCAAAGATGGGCTGAACACTTCCAAGAAATACTCAATCGACCACACCCAAAAGAATTGTTAAACCTTGAAACTGACTTACCAGCCCCACAACTAAATGTCAACCTAGATAAAATTAAATTGCATGAAATTGAAACAGCAGTGAATTTAATGGCTAACAACAAAGCTGCAGGTGAAGATGAAATAACAGCCGAGATGCTAAAAGCTATCAATAGTGACAACATGAGACAACTACAGAGAATGTTTAACAAGATTTAGAAAGAAGAAAAGGTCCCTTCTAATTGGAAGAAAGGAATCATTGTTAAAATACCAAAAAAGGGCAACCTTAGTGACTGTAACAACTGGAGAGGAGTAACCTTAATATCAGTTGTGTCAAAAGTATTTTGCAAGGTCATTTTGAATAGACTCAAAGGTATAGTGGATACTGCAACGAGAGAAGACCAAGCAGGATTTCGAAAAGGGAGAAGCTGTCTCGACCAGATCTTTACTCTCAGAATAATACTTGAAGAACATATTGAAAAGCAGAAACCATTAATACTGAACTTCATAGATTTTAAAAAGGCATTTGATAGCATACACAGAGATTCATTATGGAGAATTTTTATGTCTATATGGAATACCATCTAAAATTGTCAACATCATTAAGGACTTATACAATGGATATGGTTGTGCAGTCAAGACAGAAGAAGGGATGAGTGAATGGTTCCAGATTGAAACAGGCGTGAAACAAGGATGTATACTGTCTCCTTTACTTTTTGGGATTACAATAGTCTTCATAATGAAAAAATGCTGCACAGGTAACACAGGTATTGACTGGGTACATGGGACCCAACTAGAAGATCTTGATTTTGCTGATGACATAACTCTTATCAGTAATAATGTGAATTCCATGCAAGAAAAAACAGATAGCCTGTCTTCACTGGCTAGCAAAGTAGGACTTGAAATTAACAAGGACAAAACAAAAATAATGAAAATTCCTATTAATCAAAATGGAAAAATACACATAGAAGGGACAGATATTGAAGAAGTCAATCAATTTGCATACCTTGGCAGCTACATAGACCAGGATGGTGACACTAGAAAGGAAGTTAGGATCAGAATTGCAAAAGCAGCATCAATCTTCAAGAATCTTGAGAACATATGGAATTCAAAAGTTATAAGCACAAAAACCAAGTTAAGACTATTCAATTCAAATGTAATATCCACCCTCATTTATGCATGCGAAAGCTGGAAAACAACTAAAGAAATAGAAAAGAAATTAGACTCTTTTGAAAACAAATGCCTAAGGAAAATACTCGGCATCAAGTGGAATGAATTCAAGAACAATGCAGAGATAAGACAGATGACTGAACAACAGCCAGTCTCATGGGTGATCAGGAAAAGGAGATGGACATATGTTGGTCACTTGATGAGAAGAAATGATCAGAGAATCCCAAAACAAGCTATCAAGTGGAACACAACAGGCCGAAGAAAAAGGGGCAGACCGCGTGAAACTCTGAAGAGGACATTATTAAGAGAGACCAAGTTAACAGGCATAAAATGCTTTGATGAGGTTGAAAGACTCGCCGAAGACAGGAAAAATTGGCGAACTACTTTACGAGCCCTATGTGACGTTTAACGGCATGGGAAGGATATAAGATATAAGATATATATAAGAATTTCTGAACCATTTTTTTACTTCAGTTTCCACTTCTTCATCACTCGAGAATCTTCTCCCGTCAAGGTGGTTTTTCAATGGACCAAACAGGTGAAAATCACTTGGAGCTAAGTCAGGACTATAGGGTGGATGTTCAACAACTTCCCAACCCAACTGGCTAATTTTCTCTTGGGTTAACAGAGCCGTATGTGGTCTGGCATTATCATGAAGGAGAAGCACACCTCTAGTCAGCAGACCAGGACGTTTTCTTCGAATTGCATCCCGTAGCATCGACAGAACTTCACAGTACGATACAGAATTCACACTGTCATCATACTTCTGGGACTTGGTTAACAACACTCCTTGATAATCCCAGAATACTGTCAGCATAACCTTCCCCGCAGAAGGCATAATCTTGAATTTTTTTTAGCATGGCGATGACGGGTGTTTCTATTGCATTGAGGCATGTTTTGATTCGGGTTGGTAGTGGTGCACCCAAGATTCGTCTCCAATAATAATCCTTTGGAGCATGTCTTCACCTTCATATGCATAATGACAGAGATGCTGCAGTGACAAATCAAATTGGTTCATTTTGTGTTCATTATTCAGATCTCTTGGTACCAAATGTGAGCAAACTTTCCCAAAATTCAATTGCTCATGCATTATTCTGTAGGCTATGCCATGTGAACATCCGATTGCACTTGCTACACTGTCTATCATTACTCGTCTATCAGCTCTGATAATCTCATTCACACATTGCATAGTCACTTCTGTTGCAATCTGAACAGGACGGCCAAGTCGGACTTTGTCAACAATTTCGGTACGTCCATGATAAAATTCTTTTACCCAGTTGTAGACCGCTTTACGTGTTAAACACTTTTCAGTATAAACTGTAATCATTCATTTCCTTATGAATGTCCTCAACTGAATGTCCTTTAGCCCACAAAAATCGCACTACACTTCTCTGTTCCTCTTTGGTACGCACTAACAGTTGGGTAGCCATTTTGTTATTGCTGTGCGCATGCCAACGTAACTCCCAGCGCTCCCTACATACAACTGTTATGAAGTTGGATGATGGTACTATCTAAGGATATATTTAAATACTATCTGATAACTGCTACTGATAAAATATTTCAATTTGCGAGTTACTTAGTGACTTCCCCTCATATATATATATATATATATATATATATATATATATATATATATATATCCATCCATTCATATCTATCTATCTGTCTGTCTGCCTCTCAACTGGTGACGTTTATAATTACATCCGGTCTTTAAAAACTACTAATTCTGCAGGATGTGATGACATTAGTAACAAGATACTACGCTACGCTGCACCAGTTATTACAGCTCACTGACATAAGTATACAATTTGTGCATTGACAAACACTGCTTCCCTGAGGCTTTTAAACTCGCTAAAGTGCATCCTCTTTTTAAAATCCAGACAGACTAGCATCAATCCATCCTTCCATCCATCTATCCATCAATCCATCTGTCCATCTACCTATCCATCCATCTATTCATCCATCCATCCTTCCATCCATCTATCCATCCATCTATTCATCTATCCATCTTTCCATCCATCCATCCATCTATCCATCCATCTATCTATCCATCTATCTATCCATATAATCATCCATCCATCCATCTATCCATCCATCCATCCATCCATATATCCATCCTTCCATCCATCCATCTATCCATCCATCTATCCATCTGCCAATCTATCAATCCATCCATTTATCCACCCATCCATCCATCTATCCATCCATCCATCCATATATCCATCCATCCATCTATCTAGTCTTGACAAAATTGTCTGCCTGCCTGCCTGCCTGTCTGTCTATCTATCTGTCTGTCTATCTGTCTATCCAACTACCAGTCTAACTGTATTTCTATTTTTATGAAATATCTCTGTGTCATTTAAGTCTCCTTCAGTCTGTCTCTCCATCTATTCATCTTTCTTTCTATCTGTTAGTTTAGACATCTATCATTTTATGTCTGTCTTTGTTTCAGTCAGACCTAATTTTTTATGTCTCACTCTTGCTGCATCAGTGTGTGTTCGAGCATTTCTCCAACACAGTTTCATTCATTTAATAGTTAATGACATAATCCATATATTTCTTTTAAAAAAAAGAAAAGAAAACTTACTTTCTGTACAACAAACCAAAATTCAGTGAAGTTAGTCGAAGACACATATTGTCCAAATTATTGTTAACTATTTGTCTGCCTGCTTGCTTGCTGTCTGTCTGCCTGCCTATCTATGTGCCTGCCTGTCTGTCTGCCTGTTTGTCTGCCTGTCTGTCTGCTGTATGTCTGTCTGTCTGCTGTCTGTCTGTCACTTCTGTTTTTTGTCTTTATTTTAGTCAGATCGATTACTGGCATATCTGTTACTTCCTTAGTCTATCTTTTTTTCTTATTGGAATATGAGGGGTGATTGATAAGTTCTCGGCATAAGGTACAACGGATTATCTGTGGACAATTTTTTTCGGTTATTTCTCAACTTAGTCCCCTTGCAAGTTTATGCACTTATTCCAGCGATCTTGGAGCATATGGATCCCTTCTTTGTAAAAGTCAACATCTTGTGCCAGTCGAAAGTGATCTACAGCATGAATGGCGTCATCATCTGAAGCAAATTTGTGGCCACTGAGCTCTTTTTTTTTAGTTTGGTAAACAGGTAATAGTCTTAAGGGGCCAAATCTGGGGAATAAAGAGGATATTCAAGAAGCTGGAAGCCGCATTCATGAATGGCAGCCATTGCCACCACCGACTTGTGAACTGGAGCATTGTTTTGATGAAAGATGACTCCTCTTATCAATTTCCATCGACGCTTTTCTTTCAATTTGACCCGCAGTTGCTTCACAAGATTAGTGTAATAAGCCCCGGTGACAGTTCTGCTCTTTTGAAGATAGTCTATCAATAGCACACATTCTGAATCCTAAAAGATGGAAGCCATCACTTTGCCTGCCGACAGAACCACACTTGCTTTCTTAGGGGGTGGAGATCCATGATGTTTCCACTGCTTTGACTCTTCTTTGGTTTCTGGTTTAAAATGATGAACCCAAGTATCATCCATAGTCACAAATTGCTGAAGAAACTTTTCAGGATCTGCAGAAAAATGGCCAAGATTGTCTCTTGACATGTTGAGACGCTGTTGTTTGTGATCAGCACCAAGAAGTTTCGGGACCCATCGAGCAGAGATCTTTGTCATTTTAAGATCATTGTGAATAATGGCATGAACACGTTCCTGGGAGATGCCCAACTCAGTAGCAATGTACCGTTCAGTTAGTCGTCGATCCTCCATTATCATGTCATGGATTCTGCCGGTGGTTCCATTGGTGGTTACCGTTCTTGGTCTTCCTGGACGGGGATCATCTTCCAAACTCTCCCTTCCATGTTTGAATTGAGCTGCCCATTTCTTCACTGTACTGTAAGAAGGGGCACTCTCCCCTAGAACCTCCACCATATCCTCATGGATCTCCTTCGATGATAAGCCCTTGATGCAGAGGTAGCGAATGACTGCTGGATGAGAAATTTTATCCATTTTCTAAATTTCTGCCACCCCTTACCACATCAATAGCCTGTAAAAAAATTGGTTGCAGTTAATTTCTTGAAACTTGGTTTCATTAACCTGAGCTACAAATGCACCTAATATCAACTGTGTGTTTCAAGTATTTGTACCTTATGCCGAGAACTTATCAATCACCCCTCGTACGTCTACTTCTCTGCTTATGTTTTTCTTGCTGTCTTTCTTCATATACTTTAACAGAATTGCTGTTAATCGTGTCAGACACAAGACAGCACAAGTATTATTAACAGTACTTTAACAAGATTTTAGCAGAACTACTTCTTGTTATCTTATTGCTGCCGAAATACACAGCTAGCAAGAACTTTACAAGTGGTTGTGGTTGATCTGAACAAGTTGAGAACCACTGAATTTAGCTGTCTAGCGTTTGTAATTATAATATTAGAATTTTGACTGTTATTTGTATAATTTCATATCACGTTCTAGTTACCCACATGATGAACGGCACCTTCCCAGTCTCACCGATGCTAGAACAACCTTAACACTTTAGACGGGACAAGCAGACTCCCGGACGACAGTGTTGACAATCATGGGAGTCGACAGACACGTTGGTGTAGTGACAGCTCTACAGAAGATTTATTAAAGAAGGAAATGAGGATGACGTAAATGTAGATGAAGAAAACTACTGCCCCACGGCAGTGACAAAGCAGACATAACAACAGAACTTCCCGGGCAAGAGCTCTTTTGCCAAGGGGAAGTGAAACCTAATAACAGAATAGTTACAATAAATCTACTACTTACAGTTTACAGAAATTACAAAGTGAACTCCACACTAAACAAAACACAACTACCAAAAACTGAAAACCGTTGAGAAACACTTTGTCCTGACAAGGACAATGCTGCAATCTGTCTACATTTTTAAACTACCAATTTGCCTTAAAAAGGAAAATGCCACTGCCATCTACATCTAGAAAGAAGCTCTACAAATTAGACATTCTAACAAAGAGAGAGTAACTCTGTCTCAAAAAAATCTCTACACTGTGTCACTACATTCCTGCTCTGAACTAAACTCAACTGAAACTGCTACTGAAAGAAAAGTAAAAACCTCAAATGCTCTTTCCTAAAATTAGTTTTTATATAGTTGACTTTCCATGCCATTCTTCCCGAACCTTTATATGGCTGACTTTACCTACCATCCTTCCTTAACTTTTATATAGCTGACTTTCCCTACTATCCTTCCTGAACTTTTATATAGCTTACTTTCCTTAACTTTTATATAGCTGACTTTCCCTACTATCCTTCCTGAACTTTTATATAGCTTACTTTCCTAAACTTTTATATAGCTTACTTTCCTAAACTTTTATATAGCTGACTTTCCCTAACATCCTTTCTAAACTTTTTTATAGCTGTCTTTCCCTACCATCCTTCCTGCACTTTTATATAGCTGACTTTCCTAAACTTTTATATAGCTGATTTTCCCTAGCATCCTTCCTAAACTTTTATATATTTGACTTTCCCTAACATCTTTCCTAAACTTTTATATAGCTGACTTTCCCTAACATCCTTCCTAAATTTTTATATATTTGACTTTCCCTAACATCCTTCCTAAACTTTTATATAGCTGACTTTCCCTAACATCCTTCCTAAACTTTTATATAGCTGACTTTCCCTAACATCCTTCTTAAACTTTTATATATTTGACTTTCCCTAACATCCTTCCTAAACTTTTATATATTTGACTTTCCCTAACATCTTTCCTAAACTTTTATATAGTTGACTTTCCCTACCATCCTTCCTAAACTTTCTCTCCGTGAAATTCAAACTCAGGGGAAAAACTATTTATTGTGAGCTTCACTTATAACAAAAAAGAAAATCATAACTCCGTACGAGTTCACAAAACTTGACTAACTCACTTTATAACCCAGTCTCTCATTACTAAATAGAATTTCTACCTGAGATTTTCTTTCAAAACCCGTACAGGAAGAAACCATTATGGACAACAAAACTGTGACAGGAGAAATGTACTCTTCCTTGACCTCTGTTTCTAACAAATTATCTCCCTTCGCTCAGACTAGCTTTAATTTAGGTCAATACTCAACACTCCTCAGCTTGTTCATTGCTTAAAATAGCTCACGAAACATCCTATATGATGGTTGCGAACTAAAACCACTTACGCGCTACACGACAAAACACGATTTAAGAAAATTAAACGAAGACAATTAGTGCCAAATATATTGTCAGTTTTCTATCTCAGTATCTGTCAATCTGTTTGTCCGTCCGTCCGTCCGTCTATCTATCTATCTATCTATCTATCTATCTATCTATCTATCTATCTATCTATCTATCTATCTATTTTTATTAAATATTTGTATATTCCTAAGTCTTCTTCTGTCTGTCTTTCTGTCTATCTATCCATACCTCCAACTTTCTATCTGTTAGTCTAGATAGCTATCATTTTGTCTCTGTTTCAGTCAGATCTAGTTTTTTTTTATGTCTCACTCTTTTTACATCTCTCTATGTTAGTACCAGACCTAGTTTTTTTATGTCTCACTCTTTTTACATCTCTCTATGTTAGTATCAGACCTAGTTATTTTTTATATCTCACTCTTTTTACATCTCTCTATGTTGGTATCAGACCTAGTTTTTTATGTCTCACTCTTTTTACATCTCTCTATATTGGTATCAGACCTAGTTTTTTATGTCTCACTCTTTTTATATCTCTCTATGATGGTATATCTTCAGCATCATACTCTCTTTCCATGTGTTTTCTTTCTTCAGTTTTTCTCTATTTATTGTTTCTTCGTCCTATGGTTCACTCATTCGATCGCTACTAAAACAACATGCTCAGATCAGTGCCAGGCAGATAGACGTGGACGGTCATCTCTCTCCATCTCGCTCGATCTTCTCTGTCTCGAATCAGTTCAGCTGCTGTTTCACATCAAACCATGCAGTCAGGCCATTTAGGTGTGTCTGTCTTTTTCTTCTCACACTAAACCATACAGTCAGGCCATCTAGGTGTGTCTGTCCTCTTCTTCTCACACCAAACCATACAGTCAGGCCATCTAAGTGTGTCTGTCCTCTTCTTCTCACACCAAACCATACAGTCAGGACATGTAGGTGTGTCTGTCCTCTTCTTCTCACACCAAACCATACAGTCAGGCCATCTAAGTGTGTCTGTCTTCTTCTTCTCACACCAAACCATACAGTCAGGCCATCTAGGTGTGTCTGTCCTCTTCTTCTCCTCACACCAAACCATACAGTCAGGACATCTAGGTGTGTCTGTCTTCTTCTTCTCACACCAAACCATACAGTCAGGACATCTAGGTGTGTCTGTCTGTCTTCTTCTTCTCACACCAAACCATACAGTCAGGACATCTAGGTGTGTCTGTCTGTCTTCTTCTTCTCACACCAAACCATACAGTCAGGACATTTAGGTGTGTCTGTCTTCTTCTTCTCACACCAAACCATACAGTCAGGACATCTAGATGTGTCTGTTTGTCTTCTTCTCACACCAAACCATACAGTTAGGACATATAGGTGTGTCTGTCTTCTTCTTCTCACACCAAACCATACAGTCAGGACATTTAGGTGTGTCTGTCTTCTTCTTCTCACACCAAACCATACAGTCAGGACATTTAGGTGTGTCTGTCTGTCTTCTTCTCACACAAAACCATACAGTCAGGCCATCTAGATGTGTCTGTTTGTCTTCTTCTCACACCAAACCATGCAATCAGGACATCTAAGTATGTCTGTCTTCTTCTTCTACTCACACCAAACCATAGAGTCTTCTTCTTCTTCTTCTTCTACTCACACCAAACCATAGAGTCTTTTCTTCTCACATCTAGGTGTGTCTGTCTTCCTCTTCTCACATCAAACCATGCAATCAGTCCATCTATGTATGTCTGTCTTCTTCTTCTCACACCAAACCAAGCAGTCAGGCCATCTAGGTGTGTTTGTCTTCTTCTGAAACCAAACCATACAGTCAGGATATCTAAGTGTGTCTGTCTTCTTCTTCTCACATTAAACAATACAGCCAGGACATCTAGGTATGTCTGTCTTCTTCTTCTCACATCACACCATGCAATCAGGCCATTCTATGTCTTTCTGTCTTGTTCTCCTCACACCAAACCATACAGTCAGGCCATCTAGGTGTGTCTGTCTGTCTTCTTCTCACAGAAAACCATGCAATCAGGCTATCTAGGTGTGTCTGTCTTCTTTTTCTCCTCACATCAAACCATAGAGTGAGGCCATCTATGTATGTCTGTCTTCTTCTTCTCACATCACATCAAGCAGTCACGCCATCTAAGTGTGTCTGTCTTCTTCTTCTCACATCAAACCATGCAATTAGGCCATCTAGATATGTTTGTCTTCTTATTCTCACATCAAACCATGCAATCAGGCCATATGTGTGTCTGTCTTCTTCTTCCCACACTAAACCATACAGACGGGCCATATATGTGTGTCTGTCCTCTTCTTCTCACACTAAACCACACAGATAGGCCATATAGGTGTGTCTGTCTTCTTCTTCCCACACTAAACCACACAGATAGGCCATATAGGTACAGTCTTCTTCTCCTCACACTAAACCATACAGTCAGGACATCTAGGTGTGTCTGTCTTCTTCTTCTCACATCAAAACATGCAGTCAGGCCATCTGGATATGTCTGTCTTCGTCTTCTCACACCAAACCATATAGTCAGGCCATCTAGGTGTGTCTGTCTTCTTCTTCTCACTTCAAAACATGCAGTCAGGCCGTCTAGATATGTCTGTCTTCTTCTTCTCACACCAAACCATGCAATCAGGACATCTAAGTATGTCTGTCTTCTTCTTCTACTCACACCAAACCATAGAGTCAGGCCATCTATGTATGTCTGTCAAACCATGCAATTAGGCCATCTAGATATGTTTGTCTTCTTATTCTCACATCAAACCATGCAATCAGGCCATATGTGTGTCTGTCTTCTTCTTCCCACACTAAACCATACAGACGGGCCATATAGGTGTGTCTGTCCTCTTCTTCTCACACTAAACCACACAGATAGGCCATATAGGTGTGTCTGTCTTCTTCTTCCCACACTAAACCACACAGATAGGCCATATAGGTACAGTCTTCTTCTCCTCACACTAAACCATACAGTCAGGACATCTAGGTGTGTCTGTCTTCTTCTTCTCACATCAAAACATGCAGTCAGGCCATCTGGATATGTCTGTCTTCGTCTTCTCACACCAAACCATATAGTCAGGCCATCTAGGTGTGTCTGTCTTCTTCTTCTCACACCAAACCATACAGTCAGGCCATCTAAGTGTGTCTGTCTTCTTCTTCTCACATCAAAACATGCAGTCGGGCCATCTAGATATGTTTGTCTTCTTCTTCTCACATCAAACCAGCTAGTCAAAATTTTATGTAGCCTATCAGCAGCTTGTGGTCACTGTAATATGCTTATTCAGAGTAATAGATTTGTCATGAACGACGTTAATGGATGTTCCTCTGGAACAGCCTCGTCCTATAGGTCACGAGTCACAGGTGAGGCCAGATCGTCATCAAGCTACTGGTGGCAAAACTAACAAGTTCAAAATAGCAACATGGAATTAGAACTTTATTCCAGGCTGGAAAATTAGAAAATGTGAAGAGGGAAATGGAAAGGATGAAGATCAGTATACTAGGAATGAGTGAAGTTTGATGGACAGGTGCAGGGAAGATAAACTCTGATAAATGTGGAAGTGAGAAACATTAACGAGGAGTAGGAATAATATTTGACGAACAAACGGCAAGGACAATTGTAGGATATTTGAACATCTTGGACCGAGTCCTGCTAGCCCAACTGAAAGGACGACCAATAAACATAAATATTATACAAATGTACGCTCCAAGATCTGAAAGTTCTGAAGAAGATGTACAGATATTTTATAATGACAAAGAGACAGCCCTGAACACATATAAAGTCACATGAAGTTACTATAGTCATGGGAGATTGTAATGCCAAAGTTGGTAAAGGAAGAACTTCAGACATTGTTGGTGACTATGAACTGGGGGAGAGGAATGACAGAGGTTGTAAATTAATTGAATGGGCAAGAATACACAGCATGGTTGTAGGAAACACCTGGTTTAAACAACATCCTCGAAGACTGCCAACGTGGTGCAGCCCAGATAAAAAGACTTTTAACCAGACAGACTACGTATTAATCAACAAACGATTCCGGAATGCATTACTGACAACAAAAACCATGCCAGGAGCTGACTGCAATAGTGACCATGATCCACTCTGTGGAAAAGTTAGAATAAAGCTAAAGAAAGCAGGCAGAAAAGTGAGAAACATCAAACTGAATACAGAAATCCTTAAAAATTACTAAGAACTGCGAGAACAATACAAAATTATTATAACAAATAGGTACAATGCAATAGCAAAGATAAATGGTATAGATGAACAATGGGCAATGTTAAGAGATTCTATCCACCAAACTGTTAAGGAGATAATACCACCGAAAAACGAAGCCCCTAAAAATAAATGGATGACAGACGACATCTTAGGACTGATGGACAAGAGGAGGAGGAGTAAAAATAACTAAGAAAAATATGGCAAGATAAATAAAGAAATAAGACGGAAATGAGGAGAAGCAAAGAAAGTGTGGTTAAATGAACAGTGCAGACAAATAGAGGACTCATAATAAAGACAGCAAAAACATGACATTCCATACTTGGGGCGTATGACACTCTTTACTTGGGGGTATAACACTCCCTACTTGAAAAGTATGGCACTCTCTATCTGAAGGTATAACACTCCCTACTTGCGACGTATGACAATCCCTCTCTGACATGTATGACACTCCTTACCTGACACGTATGACACTCCCTACCTGGCATGTATGACATTCCCTATCTGACATGTACGACACTCCCTACCTGACATGTATGACACTCCCTACCTGACACTATGACACTCCCTACCTGACACGTATGACACTCCCTACCTGACACTATGACACTCCTTACTTGACATGTATGACACTCCCTACCTGACACGTATGACACTCCCTACCTGACACGTATGACACTCCCAACCTGACATGTATGACACTCCCTACCTGACACTATGACACTCCCTACCTGACACGTATGACACTCCCTACCTGACACGTATGATACTCCTTACTTGACATGTATGACACTCCCTATCTGACACTATGACACTCCCTACCTGACACGTATGACACTACCTACCTGACATGTATGACACTCCCTACCTGGCACGTATGACACTCCCTACCTGACACGTATGATAATCCCTACCTGACATGTATGACACTCCCTACCTGACACTATGACACTCCCTACCTGGCACGTATTACACTCCCTCTACTGGACGAAACTGCTTCTGTGTTGCCTCCCTTGACGCCACTGACTTTATCTGTTGGTAGATATCGATCCACGATAAACTAGGGATATTACAAGGCTCTTTTCCCTAATGCCTTCCACCGGGTTCTGTACTGTGTTCTCAGCTAGCCCTTGGCTCTGAAGAGAGCCTAATTCACAAGAGAGGAGGTGGGAGAGGTTATGTCGCCTCTTATTCTTCGATGGTCATATCACTGAGCTCTGAGGTACTTTATAATGTTGTGAGGTATTTTATAAAGTTATGAGGTATTTTATAAAGTTATGAGGTATTTTATAAAGTTATGAGGTATTTTATAAAGTTATTAGTATTTTATAAAGTTATGAGGTATTTTATAAAGTTATGAGGTATTTTATAAAGTTATGAGGTATTTTATAAAGTTATGAGGTATTTCAATAAAATTAACACCCTGTATACTAATTTTAAAAAACAAACTTACAAACTTCACGTAAAAACAAAATTTCAAAGAAATAAGTCGAAGACACTTTCTGTTACAGTTATTCTTAATAATTTATCCATCCATCCATCCATCCATCCATCCATCCATCCGTCCGTCCGTATGTCCGTCCGTCCGTCCGTCCGTCTATATGTCTTATCTGTCTGTCTATCTGTCTGTCTTTATTAACTATCTATGTTTCTCCTACGTCCTCTTCTGTCTTTCTGCCTCTCTCTCCATCTATCCATAAGTCGAGTGTGTGGGAAGAATGAAAGATGGAGTGATGAAGGGCAGAATGTAAGACGGGCCTGCGTGCCCAATTCTTTACCCTTGAAAAATAAAGATTATTCATTCATTCATTCATTCCATCTGTATTTCTATCTTTTAGTCTAGATATCTATTATTGTTGTGCCTGTCTCTGGTTCAGTCAGATCTGTTATTTTATGTCTCACTCTTTCTCCATCTGTCTATGTTCGTATATTTTTATGTCATTCTGTTCACGTATGTTGCCTGTTTGCTTTCCTTAATTCTTCTCTACGCATTGTTTCTTGTCATTTGGTTCATTCATAAAATCGTTACTGAAATATCCTATACATTACATTTAGAAACTTACACCCTGTATCAGAAACCAAATTTCAGTGATATAAGTGAAACACATGTCATGTCAAACTTATTGTTATCTATCTATCTATCTATCTATCTATCTATCTATCTATCTATCTATCTATCTGCCTGTCTGTCTGTCTGTCTATCTATCTATCTATCTGCTGTCTGTGGTCTGTTTTTCTATCTGTCTTTTGCGTTTATATGTCTTTCTGTTAGCTTCATCGATTATCTGTATGTCTTACACATTTGCATCTATCTTTTCTTCATATCTCACTACAGCTGCTTCTCTGTTTATATGTTTTCTGTTTCTTTTTCTTCAGATATTCTCTACAGATAGCTACCTCCTCGTTTTTTTCAATGATTAAATTATTTCCTGAGACATACTATTTACAGATTCAGAAAAGAAGACTTACTCCCTATACGCCAAAACGCAATGCATCAAAATTAAACGAAAATAGTTAGTGCCAAATATATTGTCATTTATCTGTCTCCCTCTCTTCCTGTCTGTCTATTTCCATGTATGGAAATTAAACAAAGACAATTAATGCCAAATATCTATCTATCTATCTATCTATCTATCTATCTATCTATCTATCTATCTATCTATCTATCTATCTATCTATCTATCTATCTGTCTGTCTGTCTATCTATCTATCTATCTATCTATCTATCTATCTATCTATCTATCTGCCTGTCTGTCTGTCTATCTATCTATCTATCTGCTGTCTGTGGTCTGTTTTTCTATCTGTCTTTTGCGTTTATATGTCTTTCTGTTAGCTTCATCGATTATCTGTATGTCTTACACATTTGCATCTATCTTTTCTTCATATCTCACTACAGCTGCTTCTCTGTTTATATGTTTTCTGTTTCTTTTTCTTCAGATATTCTCTACAGATAGCTACCTCCTCGTTTTTTTCAATGATTAAATTATTTCCTGAGACATACTATTTACAGATTCAGAAAAGAAGACTTACTCCCTATACACCAAAACGCAATGCATCAAAATTAAACGAAAATAGTTAGTGCCAAATATATTGTCATTTATCTGTCTCCCTCTCTTCCTGTCTGTCTATTTCCATGTATGGAAATTAAACAAAGACAATTAATGCCAAATATCTATCTATCTATCTATCTATCTATCTATCTATCTATCTATCTATCTATCTATCTATCTATCTATCTATCTATCTATCTATCTATCTATCTATCTATCTGTCTGTCTGTCTATCTATCTATCTATCTATCTATCTCCTTTTTTCTGTTTTTTTAAAAATCAGTCTCTCCACCTACCGGTCTTTATTTCTATCTCTTAGTCTAGATAGTTATCATTTTTGTCTCCGTTTCTGTCTCAGTCAGACCTACTTTTCGTGTCTTACTCTGTATCTGTCTATGTTCGTAGATTTCTCCATCATGGTCTGTGTTAATTCATTTTTCATTAATTTTTCTCCAGGTATTATGTCCTTGTCGCCTACTTCATTCATTAAATCCTTACTGAAACAGCCTGTACTTCGATGTTAAAAAAACTTACATCCTGTGCCACAAACCAGATTTCAATGAAATAAGTCGAAGAGACGTCTTGTCAAAAATACTGCTAACAATCTATCTGTCTATCTGTGAGTCTATTTGTCTGTCTGTCAGTCTCCGTCTGTCTATCTGTCTGTCTCTCTTTGTCTATCTGTCTCTGTCCGATTGTCTTCCTGCCTGCCTGCTGTCTGTCTGTCTCTATCTGTCTGTCTATCTCGGTCTCTCTATCTATCTGTTTGTCTGTGTGTATGTCTGTCTCTGCCTGTCTGTCTATATGTCTGTCTATATATCAGGATGTCTAGATATCTGTCTGTCTATCTGTCTGTCTCTCTCTGTCTTTCTGTCTGTATGTCTGTATGTCTATCTCTCTGTCTGTCTGTCCATCTGTCTGTTTGTCTCTGTCTGTCCGTCTATCTGTCTCTCTCTGTCTGCTTGCCTGCATGTCTGTCTGTCTATCTGTCTGTCTGTCTGTCTGTCTGTCTGTCTCTGTCTGCTTGCCTGTCTGTCTCTGTCTGTCTATCTATTTGTCTGTCTACCGGTCTGTGTATCCGCATTATTTTTTTCTGTCTGTCTCTGTGTCTGTCTTTCTTTCTCTCTATCCATCCCACTTTTTATCTCTGTGTCGTACTAGCAATATATCTTTTCTTACTAAGACATTTTCAGTCTTACTTACTACTTGCAGGTTATACTGCATCTCTGTCTATTCTATGTTTATGTGTGTTTCCTATGGTCTTTCTGTAACTGTTCTCTCCTTATATTTGCCCATCATGTTGTACAAAGTTTAAGACAGCTATTGAGTTATAAAGATTGTTAAAAAAGAGACAGCGACTTACATTCTATACGACGAAGAAAAATATAAAAACATTAGTATGTTTGTCTGTCTATCTATATATGTGTCTATATGTCCAACCATCCATCATCCATACATCATCCGTACATTAATCCATTCATTATCTATCCATCAATCTGTCTGCCTGTCTGTTTGTCTGTCTGTCTGCCTGCCTGTCTGTCTGCCTGCCTGTCTGTCTGGCTGTCTGTAAGATTGTCCGTATTTCTAATTATTTATCTATTTATCTATCTGTCTGTCAATTTGTATGACCTATCTGTGTGTCTCCTAGGTCTTTTTTTCTGTTTTCACTCTGTCTATTATTCCAGCTATCCATTTTTGTGTCTGTCTGTTAGTTAGATATCTTTCAGTGTTAGTTAGATATCTTTCAGTCTCTGTTTCAGTCTGACCTAGACTTTTTACGTCTCGCTGTTGTTGAATCTGTCTATGTCCTCTCATCTGTCTATTACAGTCTCCGTTCAGATTTTTTTGTTCCTATACGCTTTCTTTTATTTGTATCTACTTATTATTTCCTCATCATTTGTTTCATTCATTAAATCGTTAATGAGACAAACTATACATTGATTTTCAACAACAACAACAACAAAAAACAACAACAAAAACTTACTTCCTTTAAGACAAAAACATTACAATGAAATAAGTCGAACACATATCCTGTCAAAATTACTGTTAATAGTCTATCTGTCTCTCCGTCCGTCTGAGTGTCTCTCTGTCTGCTGTCTGTTTTTCTGTGTATCTATTTTTTGTTTTTGTCTCTAAGGATGTCAGATCGACTGCTTACACTTTCTGCATCTGTTTTTTTTTATATTTTACTACGTCTAGTTTTCTGTATGTATGTATGTATGTATGTATGTATGTATGTATGTATGTGTTTGGTGGTGTCTTTCTTCGAGTATTCTCTACTTGTAGTTGGCTTAAAATAACCCGTGAAACATCCTATATACCGAGAATTAAAATTATCTTTAAATAAAATTATCTATTTTTCAAATTATCTAATTTATCTATATTGAGAACTAAAAACACTTACTCGCTACACGACAAAACACGATGTAAGAAAAATTAAACGAAGACAATTAATGCCAAATATAAACTGTTTTAAAAAAATAAACGCAACAAATACTATGCTGCGATCTAAACTGAAGTTTGCTGATCAGACAAGGGCAAATTCCTTGAAACGTTCACTTGGATATCAACTTCACGTGCTGATCTGAATTTTACTCAACTGATGATTCGTGAGCACAGAAAAGCGACACTAGTCAAAACAGCATCTGTGGCATTAACGCATGACAAGTTCACGAGAATCCCGTGAAACTTACTGAACACAAAACTCACTGACCATGTTACTGAATGCCTATAAAAGATTGACGCTCATCGAAACAGTTCATTCGAAAACTCTATGTGCATATATAGCTCATCTCACTACAGAACATCGACTCATCATTATTGGACGTTTACAGACTGGAGAGTCACAGAGTGTAGTGGCCACACAATTTAATGTGGTTAGAAGAATCATTTGTCGCCTTTGGGGACGATTTCAAGAAACTGGCTTAATTGCAGACCGGCCATGCAGTAGAAGACCCATAGTCGCAACTCCTACCGAAGACCGCTTCATACGGCTGTGTCACCTCAGGAATCGATTTGCATTTGCGTCCTCAACAGTCCAGTCAATGACAGCAGCTCCTCGAATTTCAGATTAAACGGTCAGGAAACGGCTGCACGGTGCTAGTCTTTGAGCTAGAAGACCCTACAGAGGTCCTGTTATTACGAACAGGCATCGCCAGAACCGACTGCAGTGGGGGAACCAGCATCATCAATAAACCGTTGCGAATGATTGGAGAAAGGTTTGGTTTAGTGAAGAATCATTCTTTCTGCTCAAGCGACAAGATGGACGGAGAAAAGTTTATCCCAGAGTCCATGAGCGCTGCAGCGTAGAACTGCATGGATGAGGCTCCTCCACATGGTGGTGGAAGTGTACTGGTGTGGGGGATGATCAACTACATGGGAAGAAGTGACCTGGTGCAAATTGAAGGACGACTGAATGCCCAGCGATACGTCTCTGAAATTCTTCGTCCTCACCTCCTTCCACTTCTGGCTGCACCAGGGTCGATTTTTCAGCAGGATAACGCTCGACCTCATATGGCACAACTCACCACCCAGTTCCTCGCTGACAACAACGTCCAGACCATCCCGTGGCCATCCATGCCATCAGACATGAACACAATATAACTCTTAAGGGATGAACTCAACAGACAAGTCCGCCAGCGAGACGTGGCGCCGACATTTGTCTCTTGCACTGCGGGAAGAGTGGGCAGCCATCCCACAACAACAGATCCAACGGCTAATCGGTTCCATGTCAAGGAGACGTCGCTCTCTGATACAGGCCAGAAGAGACTATATACAGTACTGAAACGTAGGCCTCAGTCGCAAAGAATAAAAGTCCAAACCAAATTTAATGAACATCATTTCATTGTTTAAAGTCTTAAAGTTTCTTCATGCCCAGATTGAAACATTAATTCCGTAACATAAAATTTTGATGCAAGTTTGAAATTTGTTCTCCATTACGACTAAAGTAGTGTTGCGTTTTTTAACAGTATATATTGTTAATGTTCTATCTGTCTGTCTGTCTGTCTGTCTACCTATCTATCTAACTACCTATCTGTCTGTCTGTCTATTTTTCTCTCTCTCTTTCCGTCAATTTTATTCTGCTTGTAGGTCTAATTCTCTTTGAATTTGTCCATTTTGATAACACATTTCTGTTTGATTCTCAATATTTACAGTTTTCATTACGTGTCACCTTGGTATAGTGGTGTCTACTGTCATTGTTGTATCGAGAGCAACAATCCAACTTACCAACTATGGCGAGAGCAAAGTCAACAAAATAAGAAAAACAACATATTTTAGGTCATCGCTTTTTAGTTTTATTATTATTATTAATAAGCATCAGTCTATTTTTTGGTCTGTTTGTCTGTCTGTCTGTTTATTTGTCTATCACTCAGTCTATCTGTCTGACTGTCTGTCTAAATATATGTCTTTCTGTCCATCCGTCCGTCTGTCCTTCTGTCTGTTTGTTTGTCAATCTGTCTGTCTATTTTAGGGGTGGGGGGGGTGGGGTGGAGTGAAGACTATGTGCGATGAGGCAGTCAGCCACCCACAGCTGATAGGGTTAGTGAACCATACCTGATCAAGACCCTATCCCACCTTTCCACTGGTACCCGTAGTAACATGCCTAGCGAGGATAACGGGGCAGGGATCGCCATAGTTCCCATGGTGGTGGAGTCTGTTAAAGAAGGATTGCACACCCCTGCTTTTTAGCTGTACCCCGGGACTGAAAAAGTACCTGCCATAACCCGCTCCCACGCCGATACGATGCTGTGCCTCAACATCTCCACAGCATCGTCTGGAAAAAAACCACTATTTCGCAGTTACATAGAGATAGTACAAATAAATCTGTCTATTTTTTGTACTCTGTCCTTCGATTTACATTTTTTTTAAAATGTATGTCTCTTTGTCCTTCGATACATGCTTTTTCTCCTAAACATGACTTCACCTGGGCAAGAGCAGAAAAAAAGAGGAAGGACAGGCATTTGTTGAAAACCCTTGCGGAAGCCCCATGTGCCCTGGGCACTTAAGGTTCAGAGAGAGAGAGAGACGATTTCACTGTAATGATAACTGCGCTATATGATAATATAAAATGAAACTTGCCAACTATTCAGATAGTAAAATTCAACTTTATTAAAGACAACAGTTTCCAAATGTATGTATGTATGTATGTATGTATGTATGTATGTATGTATGTATGTATGTATGTATGTATGTATGTATGTATGTATGTATGTATGTATGTATGTATGTATGTATGTATGTATGTATGTATGTATCTTTGTATGTATGTATCTGTGTATGTATGTATGTATCTGTGTATTATATGCGTATGTATGTATGTGTGTTTGTATGTATGTGTGTCTATCTATCTATCTATCTATCTATCTATCTATCTATCTATCTATCTATCTATCTATCTATCTATCTATCTGACTGTCTGTCTATCTGGTGTGTCTCTGTCTGTCTGTTTTATCTTTCTACCTGTCTATTTATCTCTTGTATCCGTCTGTCTATCCATGGATCTAATTTCTCTTTAATTTTTGTTTGTCTTTCTATTTGTGCTTCTTTAAAAATATCATTCTTGTCTCTCGATCTTTTACTGATATCATCAATTTTCTTTATTTTTTTGTGAGATCACTTAAAATTACCACCTTCAGCGAGAATAAATTTAAATGAAATTAACGAAAATGATTATCTGTTAATTATTATCTGTGTATATTAATGTTGACAAATAACTCTCTCTCTCTCTCTCTCTCTCTCTGTGTCTATATATATGTTCATCCATCCATTTATCCAATCATTTCTTCATCTATCCGTCCGTCAGTCAATCCGACTGTTTATCTGTCTGTCTGTCTGTCTGTCTATAAATGTGACTTTCTCTTGTTTCGTTTTATTTTTATAGATATTTTCTTAATTGTTTATTATCCTAACAATATTAACTCTGGCTTTTTATTAATAATGGAAATGAAATATCTAATATATTTTAGAAGAAAAAAAATACATACTGTGCTAAAGAAGAAATGTAAACGAAACGACACTTTTATCTTACCGATCTATCTATCCATCCATCCGTCCGTCTGTCCGTCCGTCCATCTATTTATCTGTCTGCCTGTCTGTGTGTTTTTGTACATTTTTTTTTACATTGTTATATGTCGGTTTTGCACAAGATTATATTTGTCAAAGTTGTGAATATTGACTTTTAAATATAAATTTCCTGCAAAAGGTCATGTAATGTTTGAGCTAATACAATGGTTTTATCCGCACAATAAGATGTTGTTGAAAGTTACGTTTATTTAACTTTGACCTGACGTGTTTAACGACGCTGCCGCATAGCATCAATACTTACTTTCTCGCAACATCCGATCATTTTTTAGGTTCCTCATAGACAGAGAACTGTTATGATCATCTTGGCCATCATTATTTTCTTCTGCAGGGAAGGGATGCGGAGATATGATATCAGGGAGCATTAAAAAGCAAGTCAGCAGTACAAGCGTTCTTGAAGGAGTTGAAAGTTTTCTGAAATTCATGTTCGTTTTTTTTTTCCTGGAAATTAGAGAAGTTAAGAAAGAGAAAACGAGCAGATTATAAATCAAGTGAAAACAAAAAGTGTAAATTATGTCATACTGTTCAACATGAGATAACATATGAGCCAGTCAGTCACTTACATGTCCCTTGCGGAACTTTGCCTCCCTAACAGCTCTCCTGTAGGCCTCTTGGTTGTGAGCAAGATGGTCTGCTGCTGATGTATCCTTTTGCAGATTATCAACGATGTCTTGAAGCTATCTTCGCCTTAGCCTTCCTCGCTTCCTTTTTCCCATTATGTACCTTTCCAAGACGGTTTTCTTTAAATTCTCATGACGTTTAATGTGTGCAAAATATACTGTTCAAAAAAAGAAGCGCAACACTACTGTGGTCGTAATGGACACCAAACTTCAAACTTGTAACAAAATTGTATTTTACAGACTTAATGTTTCAATCTTGACATGAAGGAACTTTAAGCCTTTAACAATGAAATGATGTTCGTTAAATTTGGTTTGGACTTTTATTCTTTGCGACTGAGGCCTCCGTTTCAGTAAGGTGTATGGCCTCCTCTGGCTTGTATCAGAGAACGATATCTCCTTGACATGGATCCGAATAGCCGTTGGATCTGTTGTTGTGGGATGGCTGCCCACTCTTCCCGCAGTGCAAGAGACAAATGTCGGAGATTGGTTGGCGCCACGTCTCGCTGGCGGACTTGTCTGTTGAGTTCATCTCATAAGCGTTCTATTGTGTTCATGTCTGATAACATGGATGGCCACTTAATGGTCTGGACGTTGTTGTTAGCGAAGAACTGGATGGTGAGTTGTGCCACATGAAGTCGAGCGTTATCCTGCTGAAAAACCAACCCTAGTGCAGCCAGAAGTGGAAGGAGGTGAGGACGAAGAATTTCAGCGACGTATCGTTGGGCATTCATGCGTCCTTCAATTTGCACCAGGTCACTTCTTCCCATGAAGTTGATGTCCCCCACACCAGTACACTTCCACCACCATGTGGAGGAGCCTCATCCACGCAGTTCTAGGCGTAGCGCTCATGGACTGTGGGTAAACTCTTCTCCGTCTATCTTGTCGCTTGAGCAGAAAGAATGATTCATCACTAAACCAAACCTTTTTCCAATCATTCGCAATGGTCAATTGATGATGCTGGTTCGCTCACTGCAGTCGGTTCTGGCGACGCCGGTTCGTAAGAACAGGACCTCTCTAGGATCTTCAAGACCAGAATCATGCAGCCGTTTCCTGGCTGTTTGATCTGAAATTCGAGGAGCTGCTGTCATTGGCTGGACTGTTGAGGACGCAAATGCAAATCAATTCCTGAGGTGACGCAGCCGTATGAAACGGTCTTCGGCAGGAGCTGCGACTATTGGTCTTCCACTGCGCTGTCAGTCTGCAACTGAGTCAGTTTATTGAAATCGTCTCCAAACGCGACTAATAGTACTTCTAATCACATTAAATTGTCTGGCCACTACAGTTTGTGACTGTCCAGCCTTTAAACGTCCGATAATGATGAGTCGAAGTTCTGTAGTGAGGTGAGTTATACTTGCACGTTGAATTTTCAAATGAACTGATTCGAGGAGCGTCAATCTTTTATAGATATTCAATAACATGGTCAGTGAGTTTTGTGTTCAGTAAGTTTCACGGTATTCTCGTGAACTTGTCATGAGTTATTGTCACAAATGCTGTTTTGACTAGTGTCTCTTTTCTGTGCTCATGAACCATCCGCTGATGGTCAGCACGTGAAGTTGATGTCCAAGTGACCGTTTCTGGCAATTTTCCCTTGCCTGATCAGCAAACTTCAGTTTAGATCGCAACATCGTATTTGTTGCGTTTTGTTGTTGTTGTTGTTGTGTGGACAGTATATTTAAGTTTTCTCTGTTTAATCTTCCTTACTTGCCAGCCTTCTTAAGTTCTTGTAGTATGGGTATATTTGTTCTTTTTGTGTCCATGATGTTTGAAGAACTTTTGTGTAGCATTTACATTCAAAGATATTTATGTATTTCTCAGCTGTTTTGTTAAGTGTCCATTTCTCACACGCATATGTTGCGATGTGAAAGATGTATGCCCTGAAAAATCTTATTTTTGTGGTTCTGTTTGTTTCTGAAGAGCGATAGATGTCCTCCTTTAAATTTTCTCATTGCATCTCCATTATTAGTCAGTTGTAAACTTAGCTGGTTGCTAAGTCCACATATTGGGGACAATTAACAGACGGACAGGACCAAAGCTCACCTGAAACCCACAGATCCATGGCCAATGTACTACCGTACTTGGGTGGCCATTCCTAAAACCAATTCTACAACCCAGGATTCCCCTCCCAGGATACTGTATGCCAGTCATGCATCAGATCACATACATGTACATCCATACTTCACAGGAACATGAAATACATATTTCCAAGTCCAATATCACATTACATCGATTTTATTAACTCTCAATATATATCACGTGGGCCACCACAGACATGACATATACAGGACACCCACATATATCATCATGATAACAAGCATGACATAAATATATATATATATATATATATATATCATCAATGCAACATATTACAGCAAGACATATCTCATCAGTGTAACATATTACAGTAAGATATATATCATCAATGTAACATATTACAGCAAGACTTATATCATCAATGTAACATATTACAGCAAGACACATATCATCAATGTAACATATTACAGCAAGACACATATCATCAATCTAACATATTACCGCAAGACACATATCATCAATGTAACATATTACAGCAAGACACATATCATCAATGTAACATAATAACTCTCTGGATATAAAACTAAACCTATATGTACCTGATGCTGGCCTGGGCCCCCTTGGACCCTCTCCCCCATAAGCTAAGTCACACACATTTTTCCATTGGCGCTATCACACTTATTCTAGCCTTGCCTACTGGTGATCTATGAGGCATCTTCCTGGATCGCGATGTGCTGCCACACTTGCAATTTCAGCACTGCTGTCACTCCCCTCTCCATATATATATATCCTGATTTCCCGGTGTGCTAAATGGAATAATACTACACATCTTCTGGTGTGCTAATGCACTGACATGATACTACACATCTTCTGGTGTGCTAATACAATGACATAATACTACACATCTTCTGGTGTGCTAATGTACTGGAATAGTACGACATAAATTATGGTGTGCTAATGCACTGGAATAATAACCCCATCTCCCCACTTCACAATTTCCATTTGCTAATCGCCTCACTGAGTGCAGATGCTGCATCCAGGTTACGTATCTCGAGAATGCCATCTCGACATGTACATATCTACCAACCATGCGAACGTGGGCCTTAATGGACTAGATATGCGCCCATCCAACCTGTGACGATCAACCATGAATCTAACAGAATTTCCTTATACTACGTGAAAGACATAATCCACATCACATATGATTTTCATAACACACTATAATCAAACAGTGTGAGTTGGCAGGTGCTGATTATTTCACTGTACATAAGGCAAACGAACTCAGCCCGCTACGAAAATAACTTTATAGCGTGACTATAAAGATACCCTTGTACAACTGAAAAAGATTAAAGAGATACAGACAGACAGACAGAGAAAGAGACAGAAAGACAGAGAGAGAGACAGACAGACAGAGACAGAGAGAGATACAGTGAAAGAGACAGAAAGAGACACGGAGCGAGAGAGACAGAGACAGAGATGAATGAGAAATAAATAATTCTGTTTTAAGACATTTCACTAGACATCAGTGTGAGGACAGTGTGAGGACAGTGTGAGAGAGGGGTTGGTTTTGTCTTTCTGAAAACGAACGATTCATAGTGTCAAGGTCAGCATTACCTCGTGGTTTTCTGTCGGGGCTGCTTGATATATTCGGGCACGTGATGCGGGATATGTGGGTAACTCAGGGCTAGTTCGGTAACTTTGTTCCTAGTCAGATGGCCGGGTAACACATTATTTGGGGGGAGGGGGGAGCTGTATTCGTGGAATATCTGAACGTGTAGTACTGAAGTTTTCTGACATTGTTATGTGAAATAAATGAATATTCTGTCATGAACCCAACGTTACCCGTGCTGACTGAGTGGATGTAAGTTATCTAATGTTGGTTTATAGCGATGTAGACGAGATATGTGTTTAGCGTTAACTGTGTTCATTGAATTCTAAGAAGGTTTAAGTATTGTGTAGTGTAATACCATCATCATTGATTTTCATTGGAATTCTTTGATATAGTTGAATGATTTCACTGATTCATTTTCACTGCTAAAATGTTTCTTTATATGTTGTGTGTGCGCATTCATATGTTTTCCAGCGTCATTCAGTCGTGATTACATAATGATATAATTTGTTCATTTCACAAAGTCATATATATATGTATGTAGGAAACTCTCTACCGTAGAGAGCGAAACAACAACACAACTCCTTCAGATCATCAGAGGAAGTACACCCCCCCCCCTCAGACAGGTGTTTCGGCCCTGTTAAACTCCTGACACTCAAGGGGGGAGGGGCCCTCTGGGTCATGACTCCCAGAGGTCTTGTGAGTTGTTGCTTATTTTTTTGTCCCGGGATTGAACCCGTGATCTTCCAGTTGGCGCTGCACTTTGAAGTGCGTCTTTAGCGCGTCTTTATAATGTATAATGTTGCATTGTTCATTTCACTGAGTCGTTTATTGATGGTAAAAGCGCAGGCATTGATACTGCGAATTTCGAGATATGATGTTATGAGTTAGCAAGAAATAATATGTGTGCTAATCAAGTGTTGGCTAACTCACAGTTTGTTAATATGCTTTGTATCTGAAAAGAACGCTAAAGTTTTGAAGTAGAGATGTTGAGATTATTATGAGCGTCACTTGCGGTGGCGGTATTTTCACCTGCGTTTTTATCTTATCTTATATCTTTCCCGTGCCGTTAAACGTCACATAGGGCTCGCAAAGTAGTTCGTCAATTGTTCCTGTCTTTGGCGAGTCTTTCAGCCTGTTAATTTGGCCTCTCTTAACAATGACCTCTTCAGAGTTTCACGAGGTCTGCCTCTTTTTCTTCTGCCTGTTGTGTTCCACTTGACAGCTTGTTTTGGGATTCTCTGATCATTTCTTCTTATCAAGTGACCAACATATGTCCATCTCCTTTTCCTGATCACCCATGAGACTGGTTGTTGTTCAGTCATCTGTCTTATCTCTGCATTGTTATTGAATTCGTTCCACTTGATGCCGAGTATTTTCCTTAGGCATTTGTTTTCAAAAGAGTCTAATTTCTTTTCTATTTCTTTAGTTGTTTTCCTGCTTTCACATGCATAAATGAGGGTGGATATTACATTTGAATTGAATAGTCTTAACTTGGTTTTTGTGCTTATAACTTTTGAATTCCATATGTTCTGAAGATTCTTGAAGATTGATGCTGCTTTTGCAATTCTAATTGCTTGAACTTCCTTTCTAGTGTCACCATCCTGGTCTATGTAGCTGCCAAGGTATGCAAATTGATTGACTTCTTCAATATCTGTCCCTTCTATGTGTATTTTTCCATTTTGATTAATGGGAATTTTCATTATTTTTGTTTTGTCCTTGTTAATTTCAAGTCCTATTTTGCTAGCCAGTGAAGACAGGCTATCTGTTTTTTCTTGCATGGAATTCACATTATTACTGATAAGAGTTATGTCATCAGCAAAATCAAGATCTTCTAGTTGGGTCCCATGTACCCAGTCAATACCTGTGTTACCTGTGTTACCTGTGTTACCTGTGTTACCTGTGTTACCTGTGTTACCTGTGTTACCTGTGTTACCTGTGTTACCTGTGTTACCTGTGCAGCATTTGGGTTTTTATGTTTGACGTTAATTGTTCGTGGAAACGTTCAGCTTTGTGTCTGTACGTTATCAGGTGTGATGTGTGTGACGTCCATGTGTTGTGATTAAACTTAATTATTATTTTTGGCTTGATCATTATGTGTTTTATGAGTGGTTATTTGATGTTGGTAAGAATCTGCTGAGCTGATGTGGCCGATTTCTTTGTATTAGTCAAAGCCATTTAGGGTAGCAAACTTGGGCACAGGTGAAAGGGCTAGGACCTGGGTTGGTAATCTTTTGGAGGTACACAGTTTGGGATCCCTTGTACTTCTTATGGGAACTAATTATTTATGAATGGCTAACAGTTTAAGCCAAAGCACCAGAAGGAGCATCCTCGATGAATAAAGATAAAGTAAAATAAAGTATAAAGCATCAACAATTAAATTGATTACAAGCACCACAGATCACATTTTGCACCAACATCGAGTAGCCGGCTTTGTAGTGATACATTCACAGTCCTATCTGTGGTAGTGATACATTCACAATCCTATCTATGGTAGTGATATATTCATAGTCCTATCTATGGTAGACTATGCTACAAATATGGTAGGCTGTGGTACAAATATGTTAGGCTATTGCACACATATTTTACTGTACAAATATGACAGGGTATGGTACACATTTGTTAGGATATTATACAAAAATGTTAGGTCACGGTACAAATATGGTAGGCTGTGGTACAAATATGTTAGGCTGTGGTACAAATATGTTAGGCTGTGGTACAAATATGGTAGGCTATTGCACATATATCTTAGGCTATTGTACAAATATGGTAGGCTATGATACAAATAGCGATATTATTTGTTATAATCAAGATGCATGACTGAACCGTTTACACGCAATGTAATTAAAATAATAAAATAATAAACAAGAGCACATACGCATACATACATAAAAACATACATACATATGTACGTACAATTTCGATATCTTAACAACGAAAAAAAAACTAATGAAATTAAATTAGAAAATGTTACGAATCCCCTGGACAGCAAAAATAACTAATGAAGAATGTATGAGAAGAGCTGGAGAGACAAAAAACCTTGTCAGAAAGATAAGAGAGAGACAATGTACTTTCATAGGACATGCAATGAGAAGAGGGGGCATTGAAAATATTATAACAACAGGAAAAATAGAAGGAAGAAGATCAAGAGGAAGACCAAGAGAAATGATACTGGACAGTCTGACAGGATGGTGTGAGAGGAGATCACCAACTGAACTGATGGCCTGCATGAAGGATCGGGTACTCTGGAGAAGCATAATAGCCAACGCCAGTCGGCACGGCACCTGATGATGATGATGAATGAAATTAAAAACGTTGATCTAGTAGCTATGTAACGGCCTGGTTGGCTGAGTGGTTAGTCGCTCTGTTTACTAATCCCGTGGTGGCGGGTTCCATCCCAGCAGTGGTTTTTTTTCTGGTATACACCAAAAACCAAAAAAGAGAAGGCCCCGGGGTCCACACAGTCACTAAAAATGTGTATCAGAGAAATCAGGGAAGGTAAATGCAGCCAGGCGTGATACTGACCATATCACACTTTCATGCGCTGAAAGCCTTGGAAATACAGTATCTCCAATATCCCTTAATGGCATGGAAACGGGAATTTTACAGTACGCTGTTCTCTCGTGGCTAGACGGCTGCTCGTCCTACCGGAGTCCGTGTTCGAATCCCAGGTAATTCTCTTGTGATTTTTCTTTCTCTCACGTCTCACTAAAGTGCTTTGTCTACGATTTTTTCGAAGTCTAATCCTACAAAATTTGTTCTCTTACTTTACCGTACCAAAACCTCGTAGTTTCCTATTTTATAAAAAACAGAAAACACAAACACACACGTGTTAGAAAAAAGTAATATATTTTACGAACAAGAAAACATTACCCTCACTTTACTCAGATACTAGATATGACAAGTGACAGATACTAGATATGACAAGTGACAGATACTAGATATGACAAGTGACAGATACTAGATATGACAAGTGACAGATACTAGATATGACAAGTGACAGATACTAGATATGACAAGTGACAGATACTAGATATGACAAGTGATGTTCGCTCTTACCTGGCTTGTTTGATTTGAGACACAGAGTTGTTCCCAGGGCAGGCTGTCAATTTATCATGAACACAAACTTACCTGGGTGTAAGCAGTCATCTGGTAGCCACGCCCCCGAGACACGTGGTGGTCTCTGCTTGAGCAGGTGACTGTAACTTGAGAATAAACGAACAAGCCAGGCGGGGTCATTACGCGAACTGCTTTGTTTGTGGATCTCGTCGGATGATGAAGTTTGCATTGTTGAAAATGGAAATGGAAGCTAAATCCGAAATGCATTGTACGTGGAGACAAGTAGATTATTAATTAACTATGGTTCCGATTTTAATCAGAGAAATAGTTTTAGAGAATGCAAACAGTTGTGACTAGACAATTTTGCTTCTGTCTGTCCGTCTGTCTGTCCGTCTGTCTGTCTGTTTGTCTGTTTGAACCTTAAGTCCCCATGGCATATGGAACTTCCATAAGGGTTTTCAATAGAAGTCTACCTTTGCCATTTTTCTTCGCTCTAGCCTAGCTGAACCCATTGTTGCTCGACATCCTTTCTGTTACTCAACATCCTCTCTGTTACTCAACATCCTCCCTGTTGCTCAGCATCCTCTCTGTTGCTCTTCTCCACGTCTCCTTTGGTCTATCACTACCCCTGACCTCTGTGGTGTCCCTATGTGGTGTCCCACAATGTTACTTGTGGTAAATGAGTTGCCAGTCATTCGGAGCACACGTCCCACGCATCGCCAACGTCCTTCGTCAGTAATGTCACCGGCTTCATCTGCATTTCTGCCAACAAGCTGTTATTTCTTATGGTGTTCGATCAAATATTCTTCTGATCTTTCGTGAACATTTAGTCTGGAAAGATTTCACCTTGTATTCTACAGTTCTGGTGGTTTCCCAGCATTCACTTCCCTGGAGACAGTCACTTAGAACATTACTTTTGTAATGATTTTCGTTTTCAAGCTCAGCTTTTTTGAATGTCCACACATTTTGTGCGGAACTGAAAAATCCTGGATTGCTCCAGATAGCCATTTGTTGATGTCCCCTTTGTTGTCTCTATCACCTACTCTTCAGCCAAGATATACAAATTCCTTGACCTCCTCCACTAACTTGTTATCCACTCTGAGTTCATTCAGTCATTTGCATGTCCCTTGTGGAACTTTGCCTCCCCAACAGCTCTACTGTAGGCCTCTCGGTTGTGAACAAGATGGCCTGCTGCTGATGCATCCATTTGCAGATCATCAACGATGTCCTGCAGCTATCTTCGCCTTGGTCTTCCTCTCTTTCTTTTTCCCATTATGTACCCTTCCAAGACGGTCTTCTCTAGATTATCATGACGTTTAATGTGTCCAAAATGTTTAAGTTTTCTCTCTTTAATCCTCTTTACTAGCCAGCCTTCTTCAATATTAATTACTCTCAGTACAAATTTTTTTTATTCACATTTTGCTTCATTAACTTTGTCTTTCCTAAACTGATCTTTACTCCTATTTTTTGTAACATTTTGGGTTTATAGTTTGTTTGTTTGTTTTATCTTGCATATCCCTCTGTCTCCTTGATAACAGACAAAAGTCATCCACAAACTCCTGATTCTCCAGTGCAGTATTAGGCCGGGTGTAGTCCTCTGCGTTTATCTGTTGTTGAATTCTGCTTCTACCTTTAAGCTAATACTGTTTTAGTCGTTTCTAAAACGAAAGAATGGGAAAAATAACAGAAGAAACGTCAGCATATAAGAGTTGTCGTAGTTCTGACTTGCAAAAACTCCCACTCCCCCGGGCCAGATTATAAGAGTTTTTCATAAATTATTGTAAAATTGTTGAAAAACATAAAATATAACATTGAGTCAAGTCAAACATAAAAAACAGAAGCTGAAATGAAGAAGAAATAGAAGCTACCACTATAAAATGAAATAAAGAAACGAGCAGCTGGTCAAACAAACATTTGAGGAGGGCGGTTGATAGTAATGGCAACCCAGGACATCAAGAGAGCGGAAGAGCTCATGCACTTGATCTTCATTCTTAACCTGCTCACAACCAGCACACTTAATATATTCAGACTGACCTTGGCCGGCCACATTAGTCCGGTTATTTTGGTTAGTAAGAAACCTTGAACTTAATGAGTCAATCATTTCTTGAACACACTTTTATCCGACTTTTGAAATGTTTCTTGAGTATTTAAACTTCTCAACCTAACATCATTAGAGGGAAAAAAAACCCAGTAAGTTCATTATCCAATATTTCGGCCAACTCCTTTTCTTTTGACCCAGGAGTTATCAGTAACGCATGAAGTGCACTTTTGGCAGTGTTTATAATAGGTTCCACTGTTGATAGGTTCACACTTTTGGCAGTGTTTATAATAGGTTCCACTGTTGATAGGTTCACACTTTTTGTACTGTTTATCATGGGTTCCACTGTTGATAGGTTCACACTTTTGGTACCGTTTATCATAGGTTCCACTGTTGATAGGTTTACACTTTTTGTACTGTTTATTATAGGTTCCATTGTTTACAGGTTCACACTTTTGGTAGTTTTTATCATGGGTTCCACTGTTGATAGGTTCACACTTTTGGTAGTGTTTATCATGGGTTCCACTGTTGATAGGTTCACATTTTTTGTACTGTTTGTCATAGATTCCACTGTTGTAGGTTCATACTTTTGGTACTGTTTATCATAGGTTCCACTGTTGATAAGTTTACCGAGTCTTTCTGAAATGTCAGGCTTTCTCTAGCACGGAAGTGACGTCATAAAACGTGTATGACATGGCAAGGAATGAATATGTTTTGTATTTACACAGTAAACCAGTCTCTTGATTATTTCTAATCCTACAGTGTCTTGATTATTTCTAAACCTGCAGTCACTTGATTATTTCGCTGGACCTCTTCTTTTAGTGTCAGCACTAATCCCTTCTACGCGGTTTGTATGGCGAGAACAGCGCAGCCAAAACTTAGCCATCGAACACTACTTGGATGCTTAAGTGAAAAGTCGACGTCACAGAGAGCACCATATGTTTCTTTTAATCCGAGAATTCTACTTCCAGAAGATCGGTGAAGCTTGAAGATCTGTTGCAAGCATATTCAGTCACCAAGTCTGTTTCAGAAGTAGCATCTTTACTTGTTAGCGTGACACGATAGGTTACCCAGTACACATGCACCAAAGTACCTGAGGTGCAGCCATGCGTGCGGCGACACCTGTAAGTTTGCTGGTCATAACACTTGCTTCGTCTGACGCTAGTCCAGATTCCTGTTAGTTTGTAATTCCCCATTCTTTCACTGTTTGTCCCAAATGATGGAAAACATATATTTGCATTTCCACAGTCTATTGTGTAATTTTAAAAAAAAATTGTCTGTACATTTCCCTGTTTCTCAAATTTAGAGTACACAATGAGCTTTCTGTCTAATGTACAGTTGAGTGTCTCGTCAATAATAAGACCTACAAAATCACTGCCCTTGATTTGTTGTTGGATTTTCTCTTTAACAATATCACAAGAGATTCCTCCATTCGGCTCACAGACTCAAGGTGTTTGTAAATTCTGAACCTTAAAACTCTTTCAATGCACTACTATACAGTGAGTGGCAGTTACCTGATGGCTGACTTGTACTTGTACGAACTCCCTGTAACTGCGAGCTGGTGTTCTTTGCAGCCGATGCTGTAGAGGTGTTGAGGCACAGCATCGTATCGGCGTGGGAGCGGGTTATGGCAGCTACTTTTTCAGTCCCGGAGTACAGCTAAAAAGCAAGGGAGTGTACAATACTTCTTTAGCTGACTCCACCACCATGGGGACTATGGCGATCCCTGCTCCTTTAGCCAGGCTAACTTAGTAGGGGTACCACGAAGAGGCCCGACAGGGTCTTGGTCAGCTACGGTTCGCTAACTCTGACACTGGCAAATCAGCTATGGGTCGCTGATTGCCTCATTGGACAAACGCCTTCACCCCAACCTAATGATTGATTAGAGCTTCACGCTTACTTGGTTCGATGTTTCGCTCCTATAACGACCAGTAAAACCCGGAGATTTAAGAGACTTGAATTAATGAATAGGCTGAACTATTGTCTATCTAGTGTCAGAGATCATTCTCTTGTAAAAAAAAAAAAATAATAAAAAATAAAAAAAATAATAATAATAAAAAAAAAAATATATATATATATACATATACATATGGAACAAGAATAACTGTTCTTGGTGCAAATAATAATCATCACGGCTGTCGTTGTCATCATCGTTATATTTTGATAACTTTGCTAGCGATCAACACTTTTCTTGTGAAACTACATGTCCTCACATCAGATAGGCTCATTATTATCGTTGTTGTGGTTAGTTATCAAAGCTGTCTTAATATTAAATCATTGTTCAAGAACTGCTAAAACACATTACATGCGTCACCGTTTTTTTCATGTTGGTAGTCTAGTAGTGATCATAAATTTGTCGAACTATTGCCAGTAAATTAGCACTTGCGGAATACAATAAATTCCCAGAATTCGCATTTACCGATAATAGAATATTTACGACTTACAAATCATAATGCAAAACTGAACTGTGTGAAGTATAATGAACGGCAATAATGTTCAGTATTGTGTGTAAACACCTTTGAGATTAATAGCGGACATGGGATAGTTCTGTCAGACCATGTTAGTCCCCAGTTTCTGGACAATAAACGTTTATGCTGATGGGTCAAATGGTCGTAAAACTGAAACGTTGTTTAACGGGTCACATGTCCTCAGCGAAGAAAAGATTTACAACTGTCAGATCGTTATGTTTTTTCTTATATTACAGCAGAGTAAATTTCGATGTTCACACATTCTGTCCTACCAACTTTTGTTTTCTTATTTCTTGATGTTTCTGACTGTATCCAGGGCCCTCCAATGACTCGACGCTGGTCTCGGGAGAATAATTTTGCGAGTTTGAATTTCTCCGAGTCGTGGTAGTTTTTACATCCATCCACCCAGTCCTTCTTTACACTTATGTGGGGGCATAAGCCATCAACAAGGGCTCTCCATTTATTTCTCTCCTGGGCTCCTTTTATCTGTCTCCAGGTGTAGTCCATCTTTCCGATCTCTGCATCAAGACTCATTCGCTGGGTGGTTCTAGGTCTTCCTTGTTTCCTTTTACGCTAGGGATTCCAGGTGAGAGCTTTCTGGTTGTGTTTGTGCTAGGCTTTCGAAGTGTATGTCCCGTCCATCTCCAGTGTCTTTTCGTTATCATTTCTTTCATTGTTGGTTTGGCTTGTTTGCCACTTTAGCTCTTCATTACTGATGTTATCTGGCCATCTAATCTGAAGGATCTTCCTTAAGCAGCTGTTAACAAAGGTCAGCAGTCTCTTTGTACTTTTGTCCGAAGCTGCTCATGTTTCTGATCCACACAACAGGACCGATTTAACATTTGTGTTTGAACAGTCTAAGTTTTGTTGTTAAGGATATTCCCTTGTTCTTCCTTATGTTTCTCAGTTTTGAAATGCTACTCTAGATCTCCCAGTTCTTGCTGTATAATATTTGATTCTATACCGCTTCATTATCCTGAGGTTTTATGTCAGAATTTTGTCAACAGCGCGACACATGTCAGAATTCTGTTAACAGTGCCACAAATATCACAATTCTGTCAACAATGCCACAAATGTCAGAATTTTGTCAACAATGCCACATTAGAAGGCCATTTAAAAATATCAAAAATAATTTCACCTGCGAGGAAGGAAGGAAGGAAGGAAAGAAGGAAGGAAGGAGAGGGACAGAAGGAAGGAAGGGAGGTAGGAAGGAAGGAAGGAAGGAAGGAAGGAAAAAAAGAAAAGAAAGAAGGAAGGAAGGAAAGAAGAAAGGAAGGAAAGAAGGAAGGAAAGAAGGAAGGAAGGAATCCCCAGTACTTGGTAATGTGTCCAAAATATTTAAGTTTTCTCTGTTCAATCCTCTTTACTAGCCAGCCTTCTTCAATATTAAGTTCTTGTAGTATGGATATACCTCTTCCCTTTTGTGTCCATGATATTTGAAGAACTCTTCTGCAGCATTTACATTCAAAGGCATTTATGTGTTCCTCAGCTGTTTTGTTAAGTGTGCAGGTCTCACAATCATATGTTGCGATGGGAAAGATCTTATATCTTATATCTTATATCCTTCCCGTGCCGTTAGACGTCACATAGGGCTCGCAAAGTAGTTCGCCAATTTTTCCTGTCTTCGGCGAGTCTTTCAACCTCATGAAAGGATTTTATGCCTGTTAATTTGGCCTCTCTTAATAATGTTCTCTTCAGAGTTTCACGCGGTCTGCCCCTTTTTCTTCGGCCTGTTGTGTTCCACTTGATAGCTTGTTTTGGGATTCTCTGCTCATTTCTTCTCATCAAGTGGCCAACATATGTCCATCTCCTTTTCCTGATCACCCGTGAGACTGGTTGTTGTTCAGTCATCTGTCTTATCTCTGCATTGTTCTTGAATTCATTCCACTTGATGCCGAGTATTTTCCTTAGGCATTTGTTTTCAAAAGAGTCTAATTTCTTTTCTATTTCTTTAGTTGTTTTCCAGCTTTCGCATGCATAAATGAGGGTGGATATTACATTTGAATTGAATAGTCTTAACTCGGTTTTTGTGCTTATAACTTTTGAATTCCATATGTTCTGAAGATTCTTGAAGATTGATGCTGCTTTTGCAATTCTGATCCTAACTTCCTTTCTAGTGTCACCATCCTGGTCTATGTAGCTGCCAAGGTATGCAAATTGATTGACTTCTTCAATATCTGTCCCTTCTATGTGTATTTTTCCATTTTGATTGATGGGAATTTTCATTATTTTTGTTTTGTCCTTGTTAATTTCAAGTCCTATTTTGCTAGCCAGTGAAGATAGGCTATCTGTTTTTTCTTGCATGGAATTCACATTATTACTGATAAGAGTTATGTCATCAGCAAAATCAAGATCTTCTAGTTGGGTCCCATGTACCCAGTCAATACCTGTGTTACCTGTGCAGCATTTTTTCATTATGAAGTCTATTGTAATCCCAAAAAGTAAAGGAGACAGTATACATCCTTGTTTCACGCCTGTTTCAATCTGGAACCATTCACTCATCCCTTCTTCTGTCTTGACTGCACAACCATATCCATTGTATAAGTCCTTAATGATGTTGACAATTTTAGATGGTATTCCATATAGACATAAAATTCTCCATAATGAATCTCTGTGTATGCTATCAAATGCCTTCTTAAAATCTATGAAATTCAGTATTAATGGTTTCTGCTTTTCAATATGTTCTTCAAGTATGATTCTGAGAGTAAAGATCTGGTCGAGACAGCTTCTCCCTTTTCGAAATCCTGCTTCTCTCATTGCAGTATCCACTATATCTTTGAGTCTATTCAAAATGACCTTGCAAAATACTTTTGACACAACTGATATTAAGGTTACTCCTCTCCAGTTGTTACAGTCACTAAGGTTGCCCTTTTTTGGTATTTTCACAATGATTCCTTCTTCCAATTAGAAGGGACCTTTTCTTCTTTCCAAATCTTGTTAAACATTCTCTGTAGTTGTCTCATGTTGTCACTATTGATAGCTTTTAGCATCTCGGCTGTTATTTCATCTTCACCTGCAGCTTTGTTGTTAGCCATTAAATTCACTGCTGTTTCAATTTCATGCAATTTAATTTCATCTAGATTGACATTTAGTTGTGGGGCTGGTAAGTCAGTTTCAAGGTTTAACAATTCTTTTGGGTGTGGTCGATTGAGTATTTCTTGGAAGTGTTCAGCCCATCTTTGCTTTTGGTCTTTATTTGATGTTAATAGTGTTCCAGTTTTGCTAAGGATTGGTCTTTCTTTAGATGTAATAGTACCTGTTAGCCTCTTTTGTATGTTATATAAAGTTTTGCTGTCTCCTGTTTTTGCTGCTTTTTCTGCCTCTTTCGCCATATTGTCTATGTATTCTCTTTTATCCCTTCTAGCTGAACTTTTTACTTTCTTGTCTATGTCTTTGTATTTTGCTTTTGCCGAATCTCTTTCATGATCTGCTTTTGCATTCAACATGTTTAATTTGACTGCTCGTCTTTCATGTATATACTTCCATGTTTTATCTGATATCCATGCTTTTCTATTTGGTTTTTCCAATCCAGCGCTTACTTTTGCTGCTGTGATTATGGCTGTGCTGTAAGAATTCCATAACTCATCTATACCTATCTCCTCAACTTCACTGGGTGTTTTGGAATGATTGGCAAGTTCCTGATTGAAATTAATGTTAGTATTTTCTTCTTGTAGGCTGTGGATGTTTATCTTTCTGTGTACTGATTTCTTGTGTTGACTTTTCAATTTTAGTTTTATTTTCCCTATGCACAGGTTGTGATCACTGTTGACATCTGCACCCCTATAAGCCCTTACATCCATGAGAGATGTTCTGTATTGCTTTCTAATACAAAAATGGTCTATCTGGTTTCTAGTTCTATCATCTGGAGATATCCATGTTGTTTTATGTATCTCTTTGTGTGGGAATATTGTGCCTCCAATGACCATGCCCTCTGTTAAACATATGTCAATTAATCTTTCTCCATTCTGATTAACCATGTCAATTCCTTCTTTCCCCATCACTTTTTCAACGTCGGTATTATCCTTCCCTACCTTAGCATTGAAGTCCCCCATAGCAATTAGGATGTCGTGTTTAGGGACTTTGTTGATGATTTGTTGTAGTTGGTGATAAAAGTCGTCTTTCACATCATCATCTGCATCATTCGTGGGTGCATAACACTGTATTATTGTCATTCTTCCGTGTCGTAGGTTGTATCGTGCTCTTATTATACGACTGTTCACTGGTTCCCATTCTACAAGGCTCTTTGCAGCTACATTTGACATAATAATGCCCACTCCGTCTCGGAATTTATTGTCATTTCTACCTGAATGTATAATTAACTTACCGTTTTCCGCCGATCTTTTACCTGCTTCTGGCCATTGGGGAAAGATGCATGCCCTTAAAAATTTTATTTTTGTGGTTCTGTCTGTTCTTCTCCATGTATTCTTTATTTGTTTTACTTTCTGAAGAGCGATAGATATCCTCCTTTTAATTTCCCTCACTGTATCTCCATTATTAGTTAGTACTGATCCAAGATATTCAAAACTCTCCACTTCTTCCAGTTTTTCCTCATTGATAAATATTTCAACTGCCTTGTTTGCTTTGGCAGTTGTCATCAATTTAGTTTTCTTCGCATTAAGATAGAGGTTTTGCTCTTCGCTGTTCTTACGGACTGACATAATTAGTTTTTCCATTCCTTTTTGTGTTATGGATAGTAATACTGTGTCATCAGCATATCTAATCTCTGGTATTTCATAACCTCCAATTGTTATGGCATCGTAATATTCTTTGTCTTTTAAATTAATATTCTTTGTAATATTTGTCTTTTAAAATTTTCTTTTAAAGCCAAGTTAGTTCACTAAAATCTATGACATTTTACTCCGTCTTATGTATAGAAGCTGTTAAAACGTTTAAGGATTTTCTTTCTTTCAAATTAAAGATTTTATCTTTTCGAGGAGAACCTTGCATACTCTGCTGCTCATCTTTGTAATACTCTCCCTCATTACTTAAAACATATACTTGTTTGCTATCTTCCTTCCTATAACTGAACACTTTTTTCAGTACCTTCTTGATGTCATTTACGTGTCCCCATGATTCATAAACTTTTAACATTACTTTAGACTCTCTTACAAGCACTGAATGTAAATGATTTTAAATTGAATTCTCTGACTATGTAGTAGTTTGGTAGATATTTATTAATGTGTAAGATTGCGAGACTAGCTGTGTTACATGTATGTGGTTTTTTTCCTGCACCGATGGAGAAAATGTGTGTGTGTGCATTTCTTATTTACATAATTTCTTGTTTACATACATTTCTTATTTACATATGTTTCTTATTTACATATATTTCTTATTTACATACAGTTCTTATGTACATGTATTTCTTATTTACATACATTTCTTATTTACATATATTTCTTATTTACATATATTTCTTATTTACATACATTTCTTATTTATATATTTAGGAAGAATTGGTGTGCATAAATATTTTGGCTTTTTATTTATTCTTTTAAATCATCTGAAGTACAGAGAAATGAGGGGAATGTTGATAATAATCAAGTCTTTACAGAAACACAAAAGAACCACTCTCAACCACAAGCATGCTCTGATCTGCTTGAGAAACACTTGAAATCCAAGTCTGTCTCCGCTTTACCCAGGTCTGTCTCTGCTTCACCCAGGTCTGTCTCTGCTTCACCCAGGTCTGTCTCTGCTTCACCCAGGTCTGTCTCCGCTTTACCCAGGTCTGTCTCTGCTTCACCCAGGTCTGTCTCTGCTTCACCCAGGTCTGTCTCCACTTCACCCAGGTCTGTCTCCACTTCACCCAGGTCTGTCTCCACTTCACCCAGGTCTGTCTCTGCTTTACCCAGGTCTGTCTCCACTTCACCCAGGTCTGTCTCTGCTTCACCCAGGTCTGTCTCCACTTCACCCAGGTCTGTCTTTGCTTCACCAGGTCTGTCTCCACTTCATCCAAGTCTGTCTCTGCTTCACCCAGGTCTGTCTCCACTTCACCCAGGTCTGTCTCTGCTTCACCCAGGTCTGTCTCCACTTCACAAGGTCTGTCTTCGCTTCATCCAGGTCTGTTTTCACTTCACTAGGTCTGTCTCCACTTCACTCAGGTCTGTCTCTGCTCCACCCATGTCTATCTCTACTTCAACCAGGTCTATCTCTACTTCAGCCAGGTCTGTCTCTGCCTCACTCAGGTCTGTCTCTGCTCCACCCATGTCTGTCTCCACTTCACCCAGGTCTGTCTCTGCTCCACCCATGTCTGTCTCCACTTCACCCAGGTCTGTCTCTGCTCCACCCATGTCTGTCTCCACTTCACTCAGGTCTGTCTCTGCTCCACCCATGTCTGTCTCCACTTCACCCAGGTCTGTCTCTGCTTCACCCATGTCTATCTCTACTTCAACCAGGTCTATCTCTACTTCAGCCAGGTCTGTCTCTGCCTCACTCAGGTCTGTCTCTGCTTCACTCAGGTCTGTTTCTGCTTCACCAATGCCTGTCTCTGCTTCACCCAGGTTTGTCTCCACTTCACGAGATCTGCCTCCACTTCACCAGGTCTGTCTCCACTTCACCCGGGTCTGTCTCTGCTTCACCCAGGTCTGTCTCCACTTCACCCAGGTCTGTCTCTGCTTCACCAGAAGTCTGTGTGAGAGTGAAGTATACTTATTTGAGTCTGTGTGAGGAAAATAACATCTTGTGATTCATTGCTGCTTTTAGATCATCCTTTGTATTGAATTTCTTCCCACCTGATGCCCCCATGAGGCGTACAGACATATGAAAATCACATGGTGCGGGGTCGGGTGGATATTGATGATGTGGAAGACACCCAACACATAGAGATGTATGGGTCCGCGTTAACATGTTGTAACAACACACAAGAGCAGCGTATAAACTGTGACTAGTGTGGAGATTTTATTGGACGGTGATAAAAGGTCTTCAGTCAAATTTCCAATTTTATGCTAAATAAAAATATATTGCGGTTACTTTTTGACTCGCACTCGTTTAATACAGTCAAAACGGCAAAACTTCATACATCACAGCCGAGCCACTGCTGCTGCACACTGTGCTAATATTAATTGTCTCCCCTTCGTTTCTTTATCATAATGGAGTTACGAGCCCTTGAAAGAGAAACTCTCTTTCTTGAAAGCGATTGCTATCTCTTCTTTTATTAAACTGTTCCCTCTTTTGTCTGGGACAGACGGCTATCTTCACTCCTTCTTAAGACGATTTTGTAACTCAGGATAACTTCTGCTAAAGGTTTATCTGCAGGATATCTGGTGTAGGTTCAGTATCTTCTTGTCTCTTCAGCATACATCTTTGAACCGCCGCTGTTTGTCCAGCCGTTGTGTGCCCAGCTGTTGAGTGCTCGGATGTTGTGTGCCCAGCTGTTGAGTGCCCGGATGTTGTTTTCCCAGTCGTTCAGTGATCTGTTGTTATGTGTCTAGTTGTTGAGTTCTCTTCTGTTGTGTGTTCCAAATGTTAAGTGCTTGGTTGATAGTTGCCCGGATGTTGTGCTCGGCTGACGGATATTATATGTTGGTAGTAAATATGCGAGATGCTAGCAAAACAACAACAACAAAAAACTTTCAGAATACTTCAAACTTCCAGACACGAGGCACGACAGAATACAAGCTCAAGAGTAAGTAAGTTCTATAAACAGACTAAATACATGAATAGTTGCTTGTGTTGTTACATATACTGATAGTTTCTTGTGTTGTTACATATTTTGATAGTTTCTTGTGTTGTTACATATACTGATAGTTACCTGTGTTGTTACATATACTAATAGTTGCTTGTATTGTTACATGTACTGATAGTTGCTTGTATTGTTACATATACTGATAGTTGCTTGTGTTGTTACATATTTTAATAGATTCTTGTGTTGTTAAATATACTGTTGATTGCTTATGTTGTTATATAGACTTATGATTGCTTGTGTTGTTACATATACTGATGATTGCTTATGTTGTTGCATATACTGATTATTGCTTATGTTGTTGCATATACTGATGATTGCTTGTGTTGTTACACATACTGATGACTGTTTATGTTGTTGCATATAATAATAATTGCTTGTGTTGTTGCATATACTGATGATTGCTTATGTTGTTACACATACTGATGACTGTTTATGTTGTTGCATATAATAATGATTGCTTGTGTTGTTACATATACTGATCATTGCTTATGTTGTTGCATATACTGATGATTGCTTGCGTTGCATAAAATACTGATAAATGTTATTGCCAGTTATTGCATCAGCAACATTACTGAATCTAAACCTAATATAAATGCTGGAGTAACTAGACGGCACGGACAAAAAACACAAGAACAGATTGTAGTCAGGGCTGGAGGCAGGGAGTTGTGGAAGAGCATGACAACCACCGCAAGTCACTAGGGCAACTGATAGATATCTAATATCTAGTTTCGGTGTCCAGCTGTGCTTGAAGTTGGCATGACCTCTGTTTTTTTTTTCTTGGAAAAGTTCTCTTTAATTCCTGGTAATCTTACATACTTAGACACATACACAGTGAGCCAAGTTGTGTTACAGGCTGCGCTCTTGTTAATATACTGCGACATCATGGCACATGATGATGATGATGATGATGATGATATATTATTCTGTATTACTAAAATACATACACTGAAACACACATTTAGCGGTTTTATTCACTGAACAGATTACGTTGGCTGGGCCATGTTGAAAGAATGGAAGAGAACAGACAAACGGAAATGATGTATGCACAAGAGACAGCGGAAACAAGACCGAGAGACAGATCAAGGCAGAGATGGCGAGGCAACATAGGAGAGGATATACAGGAAATCGGTGTCACCGACTAGAGAGAGAGAGAGAAGATTAGGAATATGGAGGAATGGAGGCCAACTTTATCTGCAGCAGAGAGAAATTATGACAAGGCTGGGAAAGATATGGAACAAGTGGCTTAAATTCCTTATAAATTACATTTTCATCAGCTAAAGGTGTCTCCCATAATCAGTCTTGTGGATTATGATAAACACCCTCCCCATCTTCATTTTCCTCTGTCCTGCTTTCCGTTGGACGATCACAGCGATGAACTGCCAAAGGAACTTCGTACCCACTTTCATCCACTTTGTTATGGTTTTTATTACTGGTTATATCCCCTGATGAATCACTGCAGTTACCGTCCTTTGTTTCAACACGGGCTAAATCAGAACTGTTGATAGACGCGTTTTCGTACACAGTAGCGTTATCAAGACAGGATAAAGCAACATGTATGTCCAGGTCTTCAGGTGATAAAGTGTCGATATCGTGATTTTCTTCTCCAACGGCGACAGTTTGATAACCACTGTCGATGCTGAAGTATTGCGTGTTCAGTTCTTCCGAAAATCTCTGGCCGATATTCTCCAAGGGAGGTAATTCTTGGTAGTCGTTACATTGTGTTCTTGTGATTATTTCCCCTGAGTTAACGTTTCCCACAATATGGCGAGTGTCACCCCTAGGTGTCACTCTATCCAGGCCTCTATTGAAATAGTTGTCGGTTATAGCAAAAAGACCGTGCGGGGAAGCTTCATTGTTTGACACTGATTCCTCAGTTTCTTGAGCAAATACGAAATCATTGGAGAAGTGCATTGTATTTGTCTGACGACTATGCTGTCTGTGCGATTTATCTCTTGGGAAGCAACATCCACATGTGGATATCCACAGCCATTTCCTGGTGCCCCGGTGCCTGCCTGTCTCAGTGAAGTGGTACGGTGGTGGCGGTTCGCTGGGTATTGGTACGGCTGGCAGAGAGCTGGAGGTAATGCTAGAGTTCCGGTGGCTAGGAGTGTAGCGCCGTGCAAGTGATTTCTTACGTGCTGGGATTACGAAGAATCTGAAAATATATTCAAACCTTCAACATTAAAAATGTTCAGATCTAGATCTAAGGAAACATTACGATGGGATAGCATCAAAACAAATGTGGTACATGATATTATTTACCATCATTAAGGTAAAGATAAGATAGCCCCATATTAAAAGCCGTAAGGGATGAAGCGTTAGAGACCTCATTATCCTGGGCCATCAGTGTAGGAGGTAGAGTGGCCAGTTCCTTTCCTCGCTGCCTTTCCTTCCTAGATCGTTCTCTGGTACCCGTTTTCCCAGGCTGGGTCGACCTCGGGGCCGTGTTGGTCGGAAAAAAATCCCGCTCGAGCCCTCGACCATTCAGTTGCTAGACGAGTGCTCTAACCACTACGCTAGCCGGTCCCCATCATTGCAGTACGTACAACCTGGTTGGCTGAGTGGTTAGGCGCTCGGTTTACTAATCTGGTAGTACCGGGTTCAAGTCCCAGCAGTGGGCTTTTTTTTGGCACACACACACACACACGCGCGCGCGCGCGCGCGCACAGAGGCCCCGAGGTCCACCCAGCCTCTAAAAACGGGTATCAGAGAAATCTGGGAACGTGAACTCGGCCAGGCGTGATACTGACCACATCAGACTTTCACGTGCCGAAGGTCGTGGAAATACGGGACCTAACACCCTATCCTAAATACGCCTTCAAGGCGTGGGGAAACGGGAATTTTACCTTTACCTTTACAGTACGTATAACAGATACAGAGCATGATAAAACAGTGGCCGTCTAACAGACTAAACGTATAATAAATCTTAACAGTCTTCTTCTTCTTCTTCTATCTCTCTGGAGCTGGTAGATGGTGATCTATACAGCCGATGAGGTGAGGATGTTGAAGTACATGATGTCGACTTGGGAGAGGGTCATGGCGGATATTGTTTTTTTCTTTAGTCCCTTAGTGGAGACACAAAAGCACAAGGGTATGCAGTACTTCTTCAGCAGAGTCCATCACCTGTTACAGGCCAGAGACCGCCATACTCCCAATAGTGTTTACATAGTTTGTCAAAAATGGCGTTAGCATGTCAGATATGGGTCACTGATTGTGAAATCTGACAGCGTCTTTTAGTAGATGTACTATAATAGAGAGGGGAGACTGGGTAGCACTGTGGCAGTCTAATTAATGTACAGATAACAGAGTAATAACTACATGTTGTTGTTTTAAAACATCTCGATTTATGCACTGTCACTTATACCACCATTATGACAAAAGAACAGACTGAGATGGCTCGGGCTCTTGGAGAGGGTGGACGAGAGTAGACAGACAAAAAAAGGGCTTATCCAGCAGCGATAAACGAAGACAGACCATGACAACATGTGGCGTGACACCCCGGAGGAAGATCTAGAAGCCCCTGGAGTGGGACAACTGGCAGGAGAGGACTGAGAACAGAGGGGAATGGAGACAGGTCTTGTCTGCAACAGTGAGCTACGATGGCTTGGGAATCTGATTGAATGAATGAATGAATGAATGAGATAGCACATACAAACCTGAGTATAATCATGATGATCGTGAAGGAAGCAATACCAAGCAGAACTCCAATAATGATAAACAACAGACTGGAATCTTTCTCCACGGCGTTTGAGTCTGTGCGAGAGTGAAGTACAAGTATATTGTTTGAGTGTGTGCGAGAGTGAAGTACAAGTATATTGTTTGAGTGTGTGCGAGAGTGAAGTACAAGTATATTGTTTGAGTGTGTGCGAGAGTGAAGTACAAGTATATTGTTTGAGTGTGTGCGAGAGTGAAGTACAAGTATATTGTTTGAGTTTGTGCGAGAGTGAAGTACAAGTATATTGTTTGAGTGTGTGCGAGAGTGAAGTACAAGTATATTGTTTGAGTCTGTGCGAGAGTGAAAGATATTTATGGAGTAGCAGTTAGTAAAGCTTTGTGATGTAATATAATGTATGATTAATTAATCATTTCTAACATTAATTTCAATTATAACGTTTTTCCTGTTTTGATAAATTTATAATCAGAGGGAACCTGAATATTCTGGGAGTGGCTCTTAACTGTGGGGTTTCGACGGAAAGATTTTCAGAAATGCAGGAACAAGCTAATGGATTGGCTGGTTTAAGAAAAAAAAATCATAGTTTTATTTATTGCTTTGGTTTTAATAACTGATCCACGGCCGTTCTGAGGCCGTAAAAGATGGTCCACAGCTGATCACAGGCCAGAAAGGTGCTCCACAGCTACTCGCAGGCTGGAAAGCTCTTCCACAGCTGTTATCAGGCCGGAAATGTGGTCCACAGATGTCTTCAGGCTGGACAAGGTGATCCACGGCTGCTGTCAGGTCGGAAATGTGGTCTGTAACTGTTCTCAGGCTGGAAAGATAGTCTACAGCTGCTCTCAGGGTGGAAAGGTGATCCATATCTGTTTGTAGGCTTGAAAGGTGGTCCACATCTGTTCTTGGGCTTGAAAGGTGGTCCATAGCTGCTTTCAGGCTGAAAAACTTGTCCGCAGCTATTCTCAGGCCGGTAAGGTGGTCCACAGCTACTCTCAGGCCGGTAAGGTGGTCCACAGCTGCTCTGGGACCAGAAAGGTGCTCCAGTGTAAAAAAAAAAAAATAAAAGCGTTGACAAGCACTATTCCAGAATAACAACTCGGTTATCAAAGTCAGCAAACTCACCTGCTAAAGACTTGTCCAGACTCTTGTCTGATGTTCCTAGTAAAATGCCGAGACTGGCTAACAGCGCAGGATTTGCTATGGCTTTTGTCATGTTGGAGACTAACTAACCAAATCAAAAGACATAAGTCTTCTTCTTCTTATTGTTCAGATTTCAATCTTTTTTTAGCTAGATAACTTTTAGATAAGATTTTAGATAGCTCAGCTATCAAAACAAGGAATCAGATCGATTCTGCACATTTCATTTCAGCAGGAATGCTTCGTGCATAACACACATTTTCTTATCCATGCTCTCTATCCTGGGGCCAGGTTTCGTTCTTAAGTCTATGTAGAGAGATTAGGCTTGTAGGAAACTTAAGTCTATGTAGAGAGATTAGGCTTGTATGAAACTTAAGTCTATGTAGAGAGATTAATTTTGTAGGAAACTTAAGTCTATGTAGAGAGATTCGACTTGTAGGAAATTTAAATCTACGTAGAGATATTAAGCTTGTAGGAAACTAATCTATGTAGAAAGATCAGGCTTGAAGGAAATTTAAGTCTGTGTAGAGACTACAGGTTTGCAGGAAACTTAAATTTGTGTAGAGACTACACGTTTGCAGGAAACTTCCATCTGTGTAGAAACTACAAGTTTGCAGGAAATTTAAGTCTGTGTTGAGACTATAAATTTGCAGGAAACTTAAATATGTGTTGGGATTACAAGTTTGCAGGAAACGTAGGTCTGTATAGAGAAATTAATCTTGTGGGAAGCTCAAGTCTGTGTGGAGACAAGTCAGCAGGAAACTAAAGTCTTGTAGAAACTACACGTTTTCAAGAAATTTAAACTTTCTAGAGACTACAAGTTTGCATGAAACTTAAATCTGCGTAGAGACTACACGTTTGCAGGAAACTTTGGTCTGTATAGAGAAATTAGCCTTGTGGGAAGCTCAAGTCTGTGTGGAGACTACAAGTCAGCAGGAAAATTAAGTCTTGTAGAGAGTACAGATTTGCAGGAAACTGAAATCTAGTAGAGAGTACAGGTTTGCAGGAAACTTAAATCTAATAGAGAGTAAAGGTTTGCAGGAAACGTAAATCTAGTAGAGACTACAAGTTTGCAGGAAACTTAAGTCTGTGTTGAGAGTACAGGCTAGCAAAAAGCCTGTGTAAAGGTTTTTAAGCTTGCAGAAAAAGTCTTTATAGAGAGCACAGATTTGCAAGAAAACTTAAGTCTGCGTAGAGGGTACAGGTTAGCCGAAACGTCTATGTAGAGAGCACAGATTTGCAGGAAAACTTAAGTCTGCGTAGAGAATTTATACTTGCACGAAACGTCTATGTAGAGAGCACAGATTTGCAGGAAAACTTAAGTCTGCGTAGAGAATTTATACTTGCAGGAAGCTAAATTCTTTATACACCTAACATGTTTGAAGAAAAATTTAAGTCTCTTTAAGGAGTACAGGTTTACGCAAAAATTTAGTCTCTCCAGAAAGTACATGCTTGCATGAAACTTTAAGTACTGTAAAAATGATTGGGAGTGGTCACTTTGCCCAACTCAAAGTTACCGGCAAGGGATGAGTAATACGCCAGCTCGACTCCACCACCAGAAAGCAGTACATGAGGACCGGACGAGAACACGACCATCAGGTAGTTGCTGGAGCTGTAAAATGACCGGATGTTCTTGGAGCACACCGTCCCCAACTTCTCATCGTCGTAGGTTGTCTTTCCTGTTTGGTGGAGATGAACGAAACAGGCAAATGGGAGATCTGTATTCACAACTTAACCTTGTCCTGTCCCGTGCCAAAGAATCATTCCAAATCTAGTTTTTGGCGTTACAATTCAGTGTTTTTATTACATATTTTGTTCGGTAACATGTTTTTTTTTATTGTTTTCAAGAAAGAAAACAAAAATAATTCACTTAGATTAATTATTAACTCAAACATTAAGTTATTCTACACAAAATTCATGCATAAAACATATTTAAAAAATCGTAAAAGAAGCCATAAATGAAACGAAATTCTACAAATTATTTTTTAAAATAAATCCTACGCATATTTTTCACTTCGCTTATTTTGTTTTGAACGTTCTGGAAAAAAATGTAGTTTAGTTTGTCTGCTGAAAGAGCAGTTGTATGCTGTGCGATATAATTTAACGTTCAGTTAAAACAATATTTATTTGCCTATTAAAATAGCAGTAAAAACGGTGTGATATAATGTGACAGAAAGAATTATGAAGTATTACTCATCATCATCAGGTGCCATACCGGTAGGGTTGGCGGTCATACCTTTCCACAAATCTCAATCCTTGATATTTTCCATGACTCGGTTGCTGATTTTTTTTAATTTTATTTTTGTTATGCTATCGCGTTCGATTCTCCAATGTTTTTTTTCTCCTCTTCGTCTTCCCTTTCCTCTCTTCCCATTTAGCTTTCCTGTTGTTATGATCTTCTTCTTCTTCTTCTTCGTTCACTTCTACCACCAAAAACCGCACTGTGAACCTACTGAATTCACACATGTGGTCCTCGTTTGGTCCGGTGGTCCCCTGTGTGGTCCAAAATAGACCACATGAGTTCCACGAAGGACCACAAGGGGTTCAGAGTATCACAGTGCTTTAGCCTGTATTCTTGGTGGGTCTCGGAAGCGGGATTGCGTGACACCGTGGTTTTCATTGCACCAGTTTGGTCTAGGGTTGGACTTTCTCACCGGAAGACCTCGACGTGTTTGGAATATCAGTGCATCCCCGCTGGGTGAGAGGCGTCAGCCCACCCAGGACAGAGTTGGACTTTCTCACCGGAAAACCTCGACGTGTTATGAGATACCGTGTATCACCGCCGGGTGAGAGGTGGTTGCCCATCCAGTCCAGGGTTGGACTTTCTCACCGGAAAACCTCAGCGTGATTAGGATACGCAGACATCCCCGCCGGGTGAGAGGTGGTTGCCTATCTAGACTTCCCTGGTCCAGTGTCTCCGACTTCAGCATTTTGCGGTCGTGGCCGCTACCCTTCCTAGTTGTGACCAGGATGGAGCTTTTGTCCAGGAGGACGAATCCTCGCCACTAGTGACTTCTACCCCTGGGTTGAGCCGGTTTAGGCATTTCCCAGTATGGGCATGTTTGGGACGGGACCGACCTCTAGGGCAGAGGTACTGTGACATTCATAGCCTTCAAGATTCACCCCTGGTATGAGCCGGTTTAGGCAAAATTCACCAGTATGGGTGTTTATCAGGCGTTACCGACCTCTAGAGCGGAGGTGGCATGACATGTCTAGCCATCGAGTTCCACCCCTGGTGTGTGCCGGTTTAGGCATATTTCACCAGTGTAGGTGTATTTCGGACGTAGGCGGCCTCTAGAGCAGAGGTGCCGTGGTATAGCTCTCGTAGCGATACTACTGGACATACCAGGTTAAACTTCACTTTCCACCACCTTTTCCCATCGGCGCCGCACAGCAACCTTTATTTCCGCATTTACTTCCTTAACCGGGAGGAGCTTCACTCCACGCGCGGCATTTGAAAAGTCAAGCCAGCAGTGACTTAACCTCTGGGACAAACCGGTTCATGCATTTCACACGATATGACTGCACTCAGGACGTGGCCGACCTCCAGACCAGAGGTGCCGTGATTTGACTGTTTGCTTCGCTTTATTCTTTCAACCACCTTTTCCGCAGTGATGCTGCGCGGCAACCTCATTTGCAAATTTCTTCATTGGCCGGGAAGAGCACCGCTCCACGCACGGCAGCTGAAGATTTCGCCAACAGCGCTGTTGTTATGATGTTTTCAGGCCCTCCCTTTTTCATTATATGTCCAAATAATGATGAATGAGGTTTTTTTATGGAATTAATTATGTGCCTTATTTACATTTGCTTTATGTTCCTTGTTTGTCATCTTAGTTGTCTGTGGTATTCTTACCATTGAAGTATTACTGTATCTTCAAAATCAGCACCATACCTCCACCATTGTACTGATTATATAAATTATTTGCAGTATTAGAAATAGTAGTAGTAGTAAAAGTATTAGTAGTAACAGTAGTAGTAATAGTAGTAGTAGTAGTAGTAGCAGTAATAATAGTAGTAGTAGTAGTAGCAGTAGTAGTACTTATTGCAATAATTTAGCAGAAATAAACTAGTAGTAGTAGTAATAGTAGTAGTAGTAGTAGTAGTAGTAGTAGTAGTAGCAGTACTTGCTGCAATAACAGCTGAAATAAACTAGTAGTAATAGTAGTAGTAGTAGTAGTAGTAGTAGTAGTAGTAGTAGTAGTAACAGTACTTGCTGCAATAACAGCTGAAATAAACTAGTAGTAGTAGTAGTAGTAGTAGTAGTAGTAGTAGTAGTAGTAGTAGTAGTAGTAGATTTTGGATGCCATGTTATAAAAAAATGAATATGAAAAATCTGAATAATTTGAAGAAAAATGTGTGTGTGTGTTTTTTTTTTCTTATCCTGTTGAAAGTTAAGAAAAAAATGATGACTGAGGTAAAATTGGTACTAGGTAGTGTATGGGTCAGTCTTACAAAAAAGAGAGAAAGTGTGTGTAAAATGGACAGAAATGAAAGTGACACGGGAAGGATGTAAGACCTAAGAAGTATGACAGAAAACGTTTTTTAGAGGTTATATTTAGTTGTATGTACAGAGAGGAGCATTGCTTAATAAAGATGGAGCATCTAATGTCGTGTCTCACCATCAAAGATGTAGAGGCCGAAGTTGAAGCAATCGTTGGAACCCTTCATATCCGCACTTAATATGTCCAGGTGGACTCTGTAGCCTAACGGGGCTTTCAGTAGCCACCGGCAGTGGACATTTCTGGGAGGAAAGAAGATGATCTGTCAGCGGATGAACTGCTTGGAGTCATACAACATAATTAACGATAACAGTCATGGTTAAGGTTAGGCTCACAGCTGGCCAAGACCCTGTCCCACCTCTTGGGGCTTGACTAAGGCTGACTAACAGAATTTGGGCTGAATGTATTCCTTTTAATTTCCCTCATTGTATCTCCATTATTAGTTAGTACTGATCCAACAGTATACTGAAAATATAATGAGGAATGTTAGAGAAGATGTAGACAAAGAATATTACGATGCTATAAAAACTGGAGGTTATGAAATACCAGAGATTATATATGCTGATGACACAGTATTACTGTCCACAACACAAAAAGGAAAGGAAAATCTAATTATGTTAGACAGTAAGAATAGTGAAGACCAAAACCTCTATCTTAATGCAAAGAAAACTAAATTGATGACAACTGACAAAACAAACAAGGCAGCTGAAATATGTATCAATGAGGAAAGATTGGAAGAAGTGGAGAGTTTTGAATATCTTGGATCATTATTAACTAATAATGGAGATACAATGAAGGAAATTAAAAGGAGGACATCTATCGCTTTACAAGTAAAACAACTAAAGAAGCTGTGGAGAGGAACAGACAGAACTACAAAAATAAGATTTTTAAGGGCATGCATCTTTCCCATCGCAACATATGCCTGTGAGACCTGGACACTTAACAAAACAACAGAAGAACACATAAATGCCTTTGAATTTAAATGCTACAGAAGAATTCTTCAAATATCTTGGACACAAAAAAGAACAAATATATCCATACTACAAGAACTTAATATTGAAGAAGGCTGGCTAGTAAAGGGGTTAATCAAAGAAAATTTAAATATTTTGGACATATTAAACGTCATGATAATCTAGAGAAGATCGTCTTGGAAGGGTACATAATGGGAAAAAGAAAGAGAGGAAGACCAAGACGAAGATGGCTGCAAGACATCATTGATAATCTGCAGATGGATGTGTCAGCAGCAGCAGGCCATCTTGCTCATAACCGAGAGGCCTACAGGAGAGCTGTTAGGGAGGCAAAGTTCTGCAAGGACATGCAAATGATTGACTGACAGACTGAATGATCCAAGATATTCAAAACTTCCCACCTCTTCCAATTTTTCCTCATTAATATTTATATCAGCTACCTTATTTGTTTTGTCAGTTGTCATCAATTTAGTTTTCTTCGCATTAAATAGAGGTTCTGCTCCTCACTATTCTTACGTACTCTGTGTGTTGTGGACAGTATACAGTAATACTGTAACAACAATACAGGAACAGAAAATAACATCAATATCATCATCATCATCATGTGCCGTGCCGACTGGCGTTGGCTATTATGCTTCTCCAGAGTACACGATCCTTCATGCAGGCCATCAGCTCAGTTGGTGATCTCCTCTCACACCATCCCGTCAGACTGTCCAGTATCATTTCTCTTGGTCTTCCTCTTGATCTTCTTTCTATTTTTCCTTTTGTTATAATATTTTCAATGCCCCCTCTTCATATTGCATGTGCTATGAAAGTATGTTGTCTCTGTCTTATTTTTGACAAGATTTTTTTGTCTCTTCAGCTCTTCTCATACAGTGTTCATTATTCATTGTTTGTTATTAGCTAACAATAATATATGGATAGAAAATTTTAAAAAATATTCATTCATTCAGTTGCATGTCCCTTGCGGAACTTTGCCTCCCTAACAGCTCTCCTGTAGGCCTCTCTGTTGTGAGCAAGATGGCCTGCTACTGATGCATCCAGATCTTTTTCCTGTCTGACTTTCCATGTTGCTGTTTGGGTTTCTTGGTATATTTCCAGAAGATTGTTTACCATTGCTTTCCTTCCAGGCAGTGACTGTACTAGTCAGTGATCACAGCCATTGTTCTTACATTGAGATCATCTGCCTACCATCATAGAATGGTGACCATAACCAACATTATCTGTCGGCTGCTCTCCCATTCCATCCACCACCTGCTCCCATGGCTTCGCATCACCCTGATCGGGGGGGGGGGGGGGGCTATACGGATACTCCACCTTGCGTAGACTGACGGAGGTAAGGAGGCGTCTTACTTCTCCTTTGATAGGGGATACCCCTACCCCGCTAACAACAATTTAGGAATTGAAAATAACAGTACAGGAATAGAAAATAGCAACAATATAGGGATAGAAAATAGCAACAATATAAATACGTGTTAAGAAAATTAAATAGTTTTAAAATATCTTTATTGTTATCATGGTAGGTTTTGCTTGTAAAACAGTATCATTTTATTAGTCTGGAAACGAGGCATGCACACAGTAAAGTGACAGAGAAACGAGACACGAGCACAGTTAAGTGACAAAGGAATGAGACAAGTTACAGAGAAACGAGACATGAGCACAGTTAAGTGACAGAGAAACGAGACACGAGCACAGTTAAGTGACAGAGAAACGAGACACGAGCACAGTAAAGTGATAAAGTAAAGCACACATGGTTGGCCTCATAAAACATTAAACAAAGAACTTTAGATGTGGGAGAAATAAAAATAGTAACAGAATGATCATGACGCGGACCACATACTCCAGCTGGTACCAGCAAAATGCCCAGCCACGAGACAGAACAAGGCACAGCCGCGTAAAGTATATTTGGACTGGCTAGACCTACGCTATGTATCCAAAACCTGAGTAATAATATACAAGTTCTTTCCCTTCTGCCGATCACGTACATGGCGGTCGCAGTAAAAACATTACAAATAAAATAAATCTGTCTGCCTTGTTTGGTTTCGTTTTTTGTTTATTTGTTTGTTTGTTTGTTAGATTTACATTTTAAACTGCTCGGGGACTAAATACAGCCGTTCCATCATTTTCGTTTAAAATATGGTGAGTACTTTTGTTTTCAGGTTGATTGGGTGGTCGTGGCACTGTTTGGTCTGGAAGTGAACGGAAAGAAATCTTGATTACTGAGGTCATTCTGTAGGATAGCGACCAAAAACTGCGATTCCTAAAATAGTTTCCTCTGTGTTATCAACTAGAGCACTGGAGTTCTGAAAACTGGTAATTCACCGCTGGTAAATCTATCTATCTATCTATCTATCTATCTAATCTGCCTGCCTGCCCCTTCTCTCCTCTCAATGGTATTAAATTAAAAACCTTCACACATTTCTAGTATTCTAGACAATCTACTTTTACTCCGCGGACCACCTAAACAGGCAGACCTTCGGAAGCACTACACTAGACCCCACTCAGATAACATAAAACGGACATTTGTGCAGATATTTGTGAGGGAAGGAATTGTAGCAGAGTTTTTAACCAAAGGTATTCATAACACCAGAAGGTATCGGGGTCAAATAATGACAGTATGGAGTTGAGTCTTCAGACAAATGTTAGAAATAAAAAAAAAATTGTTCTTTTAAACTGGATTTTCTTTCACATGTTCTGTTCCTAAACTAGGTTCAAGCTATTGGATCTCTTAATATCATAACGGTACCAGTGAAGATGATAGTTTCGATTGTCTGTCGCTATATATTGACCATTTCATCATAGGTCTGTAATTGTCAAAATGTTGAGAAACCTCGGCTTAGAGCAAAAGATATGCAATGGACATTACTAGTGCAAGATACTTACGGCGCCACCTCCAAAGGATAGTAAGGGGAGACAATGTGCTGAGATTCTGGCAGAACTGACAGCACCTTTGCTTGTTGGCTGTAGCAATGCTCGAACTCTGTGTCGAGGGCAGGACAATGTATGAGTGTATTGTTCATATCCAAGCACACATTCTTTATAAACACTTTTACAGGCATACAAATATTTCCAATAAACTTTGAGTTTCAGTCAAGAATTACCACTACTATATGTCATTCAAAAGAAATGAATAGAGAGGTGGATAGCTAGGATCTTCCTTAGGAAAAGAAAGGCAGCGAACACAGGTGCCACCCAATCTAAAGAAATGGGTACCTAGGATCTTCCTTAGGAAAAGAAAGGCAGCGAACACAGGTGCCACCCAATCTAAAGAAATGGGCACCTAGGATTTTCCCTAGGAAAGAAAGGCAGTGTTGGCATCTCGACCTCAAATGTTGTAGGGCCTAGAAATGTGAAGACAATAACGCTCCCCTACGCTACACATGCCCACTGGACATTGAACAAATAATTTAGCTTTCATCTCTGTCAGACTCTCTCTCTGTCTCTCTCTCTCACTTTGTCTCTCTTCTCTTTCCTTTTCTTTCTCTCTCACTCTCTCTCTCTCTCTCTCTCTATATGTATTTTCTCTGTCTACCTGCCTGATTCTCTCATTTTCAGACCCACATAGATCACTCTGTATGCTCACCTGGAACGCTTACTACGTTCACCTTGAAGCCCCTGCTGGTTGCTTCACCGTCTCCCCCAGACTTGAAGACCAGGTAAAGTCTTTCCTTCGGACTCACGAATTTGGTAGGTCCACCTGAGCATACCTTTCCTAGAGATCTGGCACTTGTACTGAATGCTTGAAGAAAGGTAAATTTTATCTATCTATCTATCTATCTATTTATCTATCTATCTATCTATCTATCTATCTATCTATCTATCTATCTATCTATCTATTATCTATCTATCTATCTATCTGTCTATCTGTCTATCTGTCTATCTGTCTGTCTGTCTGTCTGTCTGTCTGTCTGTCTGTATGTATATGCGTCATTCTGTCTGTCTTTCTGTCTGTCTACATATATATATATATGTGTGCCTGTCTGTTATCTTTCTGTCTGTCTATACATATATGTGTCTATATATATATATGTGTCGCTGTGCCTGTCTATATATGTGTGTGTGTCTATATATGTGTTTGTCTATTTGTATATATGTGTCTATCTGTATATATCTATCTGTCTGTCTGTCTGCCTGTCTATATATGTGTGTGTCTGTCTGTCTATCTATCTATCTATCTATCTATCTATCTATCTATCTGTCTGTCTGTCTGTCTGTCTGTCTGTCTGTCTGTCTACATATCTGATCTAAATCATTCGTGGTTTTCTTTTTCTAAAAGAACGATTCATAATTTATTCACGAAGAACTAAATCTGATATAGCCCCCTGATGAAGTATCTCACCATCAAACACTTCCAGACTTGTGCTCTTGTCCTGACATGACAAAGTGACATCAAGAACAAACAAGTGAAGAACGTCCCCAGATGTCATTTCTGTAACCAGGTCGTAGAAGCAATGTTGGTTGCTGTAGATCAAAGGAATACAACAAAATGATTATTCCATGAAACGAAATTTTTAGTAATACAAAATCAGGCTCCATACTCTTGTTGTTATGATTTGTAAGACTGATATTATAATGGTCAAATTCAATTTTATCATCTGCAATTATTGGCAGGCCGTGTCATCTAGTTTGTCATCTGAAAATACTGGCAGGCGATGTTATCTAGTTTGCCATTTGCAATTATCGGGGGGTCAAGTCATCAAGTTTGTCATTTGCAATTATTGGCAGGCCATGTCATCAAATTTGTCATCTGCAGCTATTGGCACGCGATTTCATCAAGTTTGTCATTCACAGTTATTCGCAAGCAGTGTCATCAGTTCTGCCATCTGCAGTTACTGGCAGGCGATGTCACCTGCAGTTACTAGCAGGTGATGTTGTTAAGGAGTTGAAGCACACGTGACATTTCCGATGGGGGAGTAGATTATGGCGGTTAACTGAAGCCCTATTGTGGACGTGAGAAACGGGTTTCTGGAGAGTATCCGCCACCTGTGGTCGCCATGGGCAACACCTGTAGACTCCATGGTGATATCCAGGAAAAAGAGGGAAAGCATATCAACCTGTCATTAAGAAAATCAGTGAAAATGAAGGACGTGTCTTAACCACATCTGGCTAACCAGTTCTTGATAACCATGGTACGTGTCTAGAACATTCACAGAAACTGAAAAAGGCAAGCACAAAACAAATAGAACAGAAAGTTTTTGTATCTGCTTCAAGTAGTTTCAGAACAACGAAAACTTTGTTAAAAATGATACGAAAAAAGACAGTCAGAATTTCTTGGACATGCCATGAGAAGACAGATGTTAGGGAAATTGGTAAATGACTGGAAAAGTCAAGCGAAAAGGAGGAGAGAAAAGCCAAGAGAGTATCTCATTGGACTGACTAAATGACAGGAAAAGTGATAAGAATTTGATTTGACTGGAGACACGCGGAATCGCACAAGGCTATCTGGCACGGCCAGGTAATGGAGAAATGAATTATATGTTTCTTGTAGTGTCAAAGGTTACAATGATTCTGCTTAATATATAACTCATGATAAACTTTATACAATAGATGCTTAGAATGAGATAGGAACATTTCCAGTACATACATAAGTCATAGTTTACGAGAGTTGATTGATAAATTCGCGGCCTAAGTTAAAAATACTTGAAACACAAAGTTGATATTAGGTGCATTTGAAGATCAGATTAATGTAAGATTAAACACCAAGTTTCAAGAAATTAACTGCAACCAATTTTTTTTTGTACAGGCTACTGAAGTGGTAAGGGTGTCAGAAATTGAGAAAATGGATACAATTTCTCATCGAACAGTCATTCGCTACCTCTGCATCAAGGGCTTATCATCGAAGAAGATCCATGATGATATGGTGGAGACTCTAGGGGAGAGTGCCCCTTCTTACAGCACAGTGAAGAAAAGGGCAGCTCAATTCAAACAAGGAAAGTAGAGTCTGGAAGATGATCCCCGTCCAGGAAGACCAAGAACGGTAACCACCAATGAAACCACGGGCAGAATCCATGACATGATAATGGAGGATTGATGACTAACTGAGCGGTACATGGCTACTGAGTTGGGCATCTCCCAGGAACGTGTTCATGCCATTATTCACAATGATCTTAAAATGACAAAAGTCTCTGCTTGATGGGTCCTGAAACTTCTTGGAGCTGGTCACAAACGACAGCGTCTCAACAAGTCTTGGCCATTTTTCTGCAGATCCTGAAAAGTTTCTTCAGCAATTTGTGACTATGAGTGAGACTTAGGCTCATCATTTTCAACCAGAAACCAAAGAACAGTCAAAGCAGTGGAAACATCGTGGATCCCCACCTCAAAAGAAAGCAAGGGTGGTTCTGTCTGCAGGCAAAGTGATGGCTTCCATCTTTTGGGATTCAGAAGGTGTACTATTGGTAGACTATCTTCAAAAGGGAAGAATGGTCACCGGGGCCTATTACGCTAATCTTGTGAAGCAACTGAGGGCCAAATTGAAAGAAAAGCGTCGAGGAAATTGACGAAAGGAGTCATCTATCATCAAGACAATGCTCCAGTTCACAAGTTGGCGGTGACAATGGCTGCCATTCATGAATGCGGCTTCCAGCTTCTTGAACATCCTCCTTATTCCCCAGATTTGGCCCCTTCAGACTATTATCTGTTTACCAAACTCAAAAAAGGAGCTCAGTGGTCGCAAATTTGCTTCAGATGATGACGTCATTCATGATGTAGATCTCTTTCTACTGGCACAATATGCCGACTTTTACAAAGAAGGGATCCGTATGCTCCAAGATCGCTGGACTAAGTGCATGAACTTGCAAGAGGACTACGTTGGGAAATAAACCAAAAAAAAAAACAAACTTGTCCACAGATAATCCGTTGTACTTTATGCCGAGAACTTATCAATCACCCCTCATATTTACCACTCATTTCATAATATCACTGATATTGCCATGCATATTTATAACCATGAACTGAAGGGCCAACCTACTGAGAAAAGTTGGATGGATAGTTTGGTGACGTCAGTTCCATTTCAGTGTTGGACTTCACAGAAAGTTTCACATCACACGCGCAATCTGTAAGAATGTTGAAATGAACACGGTTACTATTTGCCTTTTATTTTCATTCGTTTTCATATCTTAGTCAATTATTAATAGCACATAAAGTCTATGTCACAACAGCCTGGCTAAAAAAAAATAACAGTGAATCACATCTGGTCAAGACTCTACAAAGGCGGCGCATGGAAACAAGGCTGCTGTGGTATTCAAGTCAGGTTGACGTCTTTGAAGACTTGCTTGTCTCACGTGATGGTAGAGCTCTGGGAGATACCTACCCCCGAATATCAAAACTTACGGCAGCCTCGTTCTTGTTCTGTCTCTCTACATCTACGAGCTGGATGTGGATCTGGACAGGCTGTCGAGGCATAATCATTGCGCCGTATCCGACGCGGAATGCCCAGGTGTTTCTGTATGTAACAGTGTCCCAGTTCCCCAGGTGGGACGGACAAGGCAGAATGTTATACCGGGAACAGCAAGTCAGAGTCTTTGATCTCAGGTCAAACCTGGACACCAACAGCCAGGGGAGTTAAGTCACCTAGCAACAGGAGTTAAGTCACCTAGCAACAGCCAGGGGAGTTAAGTCACCGAGCAACAGCCAGGGGAGTTAAGTCACCTAGAATTACATAATGTGGGTTAGTCAAAATCTAAACAAGTCATTTTTGATTGGTCAGTCTTTGACCAGACACGATGAGATTTGCAAATAGCTATATCTACTCTTTTTACTGTATGGAGCAGAAACCTGGACTCTAAGCAAAAAGATGGAGAGAAAGATTAATGTAGCGGAAATTTGGTTCTACAGAAAACTAGGTCATATAACATGGAGAACGAAAAGAACAAATGGACACACATTAGAACATTCCAAGTGCAATGTGAACTTCTCAAAGAAATAAAGATGAAGGACACAAAAGACATGTACTGAAAACCATACTAGAAGGAAAGATGGAAGGAAAAAGAGCAAGAGGAAGACAGAGATGTAGATGGGAAGATAGCATACAAGAATGGACAGAACACAGCCTGAGTGCACCATCAAGACGAGGGAGCGAGAGAACTGGAGATCTATTACTGCCAATCTTCTTTCTGGATGATGATGATGATGATGCATGTTAAAACTCGAGTAAGAAATTGTAACCGACAGAAGTCAGCAGTGAAAGCAAAGTTCGGAAGGGAGGTGGGGGCAGTTTTACCCCCCCCCCCCCAGGGCTGGGCAGTTGGCTGACAAGGTCAAGGATACTTGAGACTTTCTACAAGAGTTAACTAAAACCTCCCTCACTCCTACCATCAGCTTAGTACCCTCCCGCTGAGCTCGCTCTGGCTAGCAGTCGTTACGTTGCTAAGTAACGGATCAACCTACATCCTGGTAATGCTGAATGATATACCCGGATGTTTGCCAGCAGGTCTGGAACAAAGTTGGTGATTGATTGGCGCGCTGATCAAAGTCTGAGAGGTCTCTATTGCTGATTACCGTTGAGTGAAGGTACAAGTGATGGCTATACATACACATATAAGTGATGGTATATAAATACACATATAAGTGATGGTATATAAATACACATATAAGTGATGGCTATACATACACATATAAGTGATGGTCATAAATACACATATAAGTGATGGCTACATATAAGTGATGGTATATAAATACACATACAAGTGATGGCTATACATACACATATAATAACCTTAGTGTCGAAATAATGAGTAATAAATTTAAATAAAAACATTATATAAGAACTGATGAACAATGATTCCACTTTGAAACAATTATAATTCTACTAGGAAAATTATTTTCAAATGAACAAAAAGTCTGCTATAGAAATTACTTTATTAAAAAAAAAAAGTTTAAAGTTCAAAATTCAGACGCCGGCTTCACTTCATTCGGGACAACCCTATATATGCCCCCGCCGCATGCCGCAGCATCCATCCAAGAGTATGTTTGCTGATAGTTCCTGTCAAATGTTGGTTGTTTACGATGCGTTTTCTGCCACACAGTTCGGATTTCCTGCCAGCATCTTTAACTTGTCCTAGCTCCAGCACTCTCTTCAGATCTACATTGTCCTTCCATTCCCGCTCTTCATTTTCCCGAAGTCTGTCCAAATACAGCTTTAGCAATGTCCCCCTTGTCCACTGGCAGTCTGCCATTTACTTTTGCAATATCATTTTATAAATTTTAATAGATAATTTTACGCGTACACCCAAAAAAAAAAGCTTTAAAAAGCAAGGAAAGGTGCAAAGCTTTTTTACTAGACTCCACTACCGTGGGGGACCATAGCTATTCTTGCCTTGTTGGTCAAGCTGGGTCTATTACTGGGTGGCATCAGCCGAAAAGTGGGACAGAATCATGACCGGTCCTGGGTCGCTGTCCCGACAACAGGGCACGTGGCTCTTGCATGGTTGTCTTCGCTTCAGACTGGAGCAAAATATTCCTCTACCATTTGGATCTCCGTCCATTTCAAGCCTAACACAACCACAAATCTCTGTGTCAAACATACAATGAGATCCCTAGAACATTTTCAACAAAAAATTATGAAGCACTTACAGACCAAATCCAGTATGGCACCCAACGCTAAGACAAAACGCAGATTTCTTGTTTCCATGGTGATAGAAGCTGTCAACGAAACACTGAGGAAATGCGATATGAAAAACTTTCACCAAATTTATCTAGACTCGAGTCCACACAACGGTTCAAATTTCCAATTGAGAACTAACTGGTTCTTTCTTATATGCCTATTCAAACCAAAGAAGCGCGCATTATTTTTGACAATACATCTTACTGTGAGGCTTTCATGAAAAAAATAACACTGTTCAGAACAGGTAAAAGGTGTTTTTAAACACTTTATAAAATCCAGACGCGAGGCGGAGTTGAAATTCTCAACTTTACAAGTGACATTATGTGACCGGACGTGGCAGGTAATCTCGCAAGGGCCACAGAAGGTAGGGCACGTGATCCGCAAGGAGGAAAGACAACGAACAATCTTGTCCTGACATACTCAGCCAGGGAATATGGTTGTGCAGTTTCCTGAGAGGAAATACGAGGGGAAGTAACTCGCAAATGCCTGTTACAAAACAAAAACAAAAAAAAAAAAACTAAATGCGACAGTAATTTGAAAACTTTAAATTTTTGAAACTCTATTATTCCCCTATTTCTCAACGTAATCGCCACCAACATTGATACATTTGTCCCATCGTGTAATCAGTGATGCAATACCCAAGGCGTAAACATCGGGAGTCAGATTTCTGAACCATTTTTTTAAATTCTGTTTTTACCTCTTCGTCACTCGAGAATCTTCTCCCGTCAAGGTGGTTTTTTAATGGACCAAACAGGTGAAAATCACTTGAAGCTAAGTCAGGACTATTGGGTGGATGTTCAAGAATTTCCCAACCCAACTGTCTAATTTTCTCTTGGGTTAACCGAGCCGTATGTGGTTTGGCATTGTCATGAAGGAGAAGCACACCTCTAGTCAGCAGACCAGGACGTTTTCTTCGAATTGCATCCCGTAGCATCGACAGAACTTCACAGTACGATACAGAATTCACACTGTCACCGTTACTCGTCTATCAGCTCTGATAATCTCATTCATACATTGCACAGTCACTTCTGTTGCAATCTGAACAGGACGGCCAAGTCGGACTTTGTCAACAATTTCGGTGCGTCCCTGAGAAGATTCTTTTACCCAGTTATAGACCGCTTTACGTGATACTTTTCAGCATAAACTGTAATCATTTCCTTATGAATGTCCTCAACTGAATGCCCTTTAGCCCACAAAAGTCGCACTACACTTCTCAGTTCTTCTTTGGTACACACTAACAGTTGGGAAGCCATTTCGTTATTGCTTTGCTTTGCGCACGTAACTCCCAGTACCCCCTACATACAACTGTTATAAATTTGGATGGTGGTACTATCTAAGGATATATTGAAATACTACCTGATAACTGTCACTGATAAAATATTTCAATTTGCGAGTTACTTAGTGACTTCCCGTCGTGGATGCACAATTCTTTGTGTACCGGTGTCCGCGGGGGGGGGGGGGGGGGGGGGGGGGGAAGGGGGGGTATAAATCTAACAGCGTAGACAGTCTTTACATATTACGCAATGAACATAAAGCATCGACTTAAAATGTCTCACACAGACGAGTGTCCATGTGGCAGTGGAATCCAGACTCCAGAACATATCCTTCAAGAGTGCCCAAACCACGCAGACCTGAGGCATGAGACATGGCCAGAGGACACAAGCTTGGGGCAAAAGCTTTGGGGGCTCCTATCAGGATCTGGAGACGACTGCGAGCTGTGCCATGTCGACAGGGATCAGGTTCTGATGTGACCAACAACCTTGAAAGCAGACGAAGAAGAAGAAGAAGAAAAGGCATCGAGGGTGAAATGACACTGTCATCAGGCCCACAGAGTCATACCTAGATGACATTTGCTGTCAGGGCTAGCCACCCGTGCGCTGATAACAATATCATCAGAGCCAGTGAGCCACATCTAGATGACAACAGTGATCAGGACTAGCCATCCGTGCGCTGATAACAATATCATCAGAGCCAGTGAGCCAAATCTAGATGACAACAGTGATCAGGACCAGCGAATCATGTCTTGATGATATTTGTCATCAAAACTAGAGAGCCACGCATAGATAACATACTAACACAATAAGCAGTGTACAGTTGACATTGTCATCACAGCCAACGGATCAAATCTGGATGACGTTTTCATCCGAGTCGTCTAGCCAAACCTAGATGACATTGTCATGATAGCCAATCTGAATGACACTGTAATCAGAGCTAGCAGGCCACACCTGGATAACACTCTCATCACGGCCAGCAAGTCATACCTTGGTGACATTGTCATCACACCCAACAAAGCCATACCTTGGTGACATTGTAATCACAGCCAACAAGTCATTGTCAATGGAACGAGCAAACTATAAATAGCTACGATCATATCTTACATCCAAGAGAACGCCTGCTGTATCTGAACATCACAGTCTGTAGAGTTGGCATAATGTTTCTGTATGTAGCGAAGGATGTTTCTTATGTCTTACAACTGATTCTGAAATAAGAAGAGAACATCGCCGTGCATGTACCATCTCACGCTGTACTTATAGTATATGATCTTCATCCCAGCATCATCTTCCAGAAAACCACGAGTTCGCCGTTAATGGCAAATGTAACAGGATAGCATTGATGGTAACCGCTGCATTTAAAAAACCCCGCTATTAGAAGAGGTAGACGTAGGTATTTGGTGCAGTTTTACGAAAGCAGATGTGGAGAAGAAGTCTGCCTCTCACCCAGCTGGTCTGCCTCTCACCCAGCTGGTCTGCCTCTCACCCAGCTGGTCTGCCTCTCACCCAGCTGGTCTGCCTCTCACCCAGCTGGTCTGTCTCTCACCCAGCTGGTCTGCCTCTCACCCAGCTGGTCTGTCTCTCACCCAGCTGGTCTGTCTCTCACCCAGCTGGTCTGTCTCTCACCCAGCTGGTCTGCCTCTGACCCAGCTGGTCTGCCTATCACCCAGCTGGTCTGCCTCTCACCCAGTTGATCTGCCTCTGACCCAGTTGGTCTGCCTCTGACCCAGCTGGTCTGCCTCTGACCCAGTTGATCTGCCTCTGACCCAGCTGGTCTGTCTCTGACCCAGCTGGTCTGCCTCTGTCCCAGTTGATCTGCCTCTGACCCAGTTGATCTGCCTCTGACCCAGTTGGTCTGTCTCTGACCCAGCTGGTCTGCCTCTGACCCAGCTGGTCTGCCTCTGATCCAGTTGGTCTGCCTCTGACCCAGCTGGTCTGCCTCTGACCCAGTTGGTCTGCCTCTGACCCAGTTGGTCTGCCTCTGACCCAGTTGATCTGCCTCTGACCCAGCTGGTCTGTCTCTGACCCAGTTGATCTGCCTCTGACCCAGCTGGTCTGTCTCTGACCCAGCTGATCTGCCTGTGTGACATAATGCAAGTACCTACTGTGGGTACAACGTTTTCAGCTGTTAACTCATTTATCATCAGATTTATTCTCTGAATAGTTCTATAACGTTCTTCATAGCAAACAGCAAAAAAACATTATCGTATGCAGTTCTTTTCAATTTCTTTGTTATGTTTAATGCAGCGGTTTTCAGCATTTTGTGCCCCATGTACTCACATTATATGTCAGACTGTCATTTCCACTTTTTGAAGATTTTACAAGATTTTCTGACTCAAAAGAAAAGAATTTAATATTCCAACAGCCTGAGTCTGTCTGATCTGGTTTTCCTGTGGTTTTATCTACAGGTCAACAACAACAACAACTGTTGGATTTGAGTGAATAAATATACCCATGGGAGGTACTGTTGGACTGCTGGGAAGAAGGAATCTACGAGACAGACCAAGACTGGCCTGCGTGGCTGTTTGTAAGACTTCCATGAGACATACCACAAAAATAAGCACATATTCTGAGCAACATGGACGACCATGAAAAAGAGTAGTAGTAGTAATATTGTAGTAGTAGTAGTAGTAGTAGTAGTAGTAGTAGTAGTAGTAGTAGTAGTAGAAGTAGTAGTAGTAGTATAAATAGTAGTAGTAGTAGTAATAGTAGTAGTAGTAGTAGAAGTAGAAGTAGTAGTAGTAGAAATAGTAGTAGTAGTAGTAGTAGTAGTAGTAGAAGTAGAAGTAGTAGTAGTAGTAGAAATAGTAGTAGTAGTAGTAGTAGTAGTAGTAGTAGACGTTAATCGTAGTAGTAGTAGTAGTAGTAGTAGTAGTAGTAGTAGTAGTAGTAGTAGTAGTAGAAATAGTAGTAATAGTAGTAGTAGTAGTAGAAGTAGTAGATGTAATAGTAGTAGTAGCAGTAATAGTAGTAGTAGTAGTAGTAGTAGTAGTAGTAGTAGTAGTAGTAGTAGAAATATTAGTAGTAGTACAATTATTAGTAGTTATTTCATTTTTCAACATTTTATTCTATCCCTCACCCTTTCAATGTGCATCGTAATACAGCTATACTAAACTAGTAACAACATCGTAATACAGCTATACTAAACTAGTAACAATATCGTAATACAGCTATACTAAACTAGTAACAACATCGTAATACAGCTATACTAAACTAGTAACAACATCTTAATACAGCTATACTAAACTAGTAACAACATCGTAATACAGCTATACTAAACTAGTAACAACATCGTAATACAGCTATACTAAACTAGTAACAACATCGTAATACAGCTATACTAAACTAGTAACAACATCGTAATACAGCTATACTAAGCTAGTAACAACATCTTAATACAGCTATACTAAACTAGTAACAACATCGTAATACAGCTATACTAAGCTAGTAACAACATCTTAATACAGCTATACTAAGCTAGTAACAACATCTTAATACAGCTATACTAAGCTAGTAACAACATCTTAATACAGCTATACTAAGCTAGTAACAACATCTTAATACAGCTATACTAAACTAGTAACAACATCTTAATACAGCTGTACTAAGCTAGTAACAACATCTTAATACAGCTATACTAAGCTAGTAACAACATCTTAATACAGCTATACTAAGCTAGTAACAACATTAATACAGCTATACTAAGCTAGTAACAACATCTTAATACAGCTATACTAAGCTAGTAACAACATCTTAATACAGCTATACTAAGCTAGTAACAACATCTTAATACAGCTATACTAAGCTAGTAACAACATCTTAATACAGCTATACTAAGCTAGTAACAACATCTTAATACAGCTATACTAAGCTAGTAACAACATCTTAATACAGCTATACTAAACTAGTAACAACATCTTAATACAGCTATACTAAACTAGTAACAACATCTTAATACAGCTATACTAAGCTAGTAACTCACTTTTAATAAGTTGAAAAACCAGAAGTTTTGTGTCTAAACCAGTCATAAATTTAAGACATGAAGACACTATGCAGCATATAAGACACGACAGGCTCACAGTGTCACGGTTGAGATGGCCCATGATGGATTATCTCCCTTTCGTTTCTTTTCCAGGCCGGTATATCTCTTGTCTTAGATAAGACGACACTTTCCGTCTTGAAACAAGTAGTTTTTTCTTTAGCAGTCTGTGCTATAAATTAACTCTTAACTTACCCTGAGCTATTAGGGAGCTTTTCAAAATAGAATTTAACTAACTGCAGTCAAATAATTTTATCTCCCTCTCTCTCTCCCTCTCTCTCTATCTCCCTCTCTCTCCCTCTCTCTATCTCCCTCTCTCTCCCTCTCTCTATCTTCCTCTCTCTCTCCCTCTCTCTATCTTCCTCTCTCTCTCCCTCTCTCTATCTCCCTTTCTCTCTCTCTCTCCTTGAAAAATAAAGATTATTCATTCATTCATTCATTCTCTCTCTAACTGACACATTTCAAGTCAGTAGGCTGAACTAAGACTCCTTTTATGCATTTTTATGTCCGGGACCAGATTTGTGGGTCATGTTTTGATAAGAGGCAAAACTGGGACATCTAGTGACAGCAGAAAAACTAGAGATTGGTGGCAGAGGGGGTGGTGGAACAGAGGAAGACAAATAAACAAGACGATTGAGTGGATTAGAAGAGTGGCAGGGAATGCGATCCAGCACACATCTTATAGAAAGAGAAAAGGATAGATTGTTGTGGAAATCACTGACGACCAACGCCTGGTATAGCATAGCATTGTAAGTAACGGATATTGTTATTTATTATTATTATTAATGAATTTGATTATGAAAATATGCAGTAAAGAAAATAATAAGATCGAATAGCGACAGAGAAAAATAGGTCAAAAAAAGGAAGAGAAAGGTATAAAACTTCCATGACACTAGAACAAGACGCAGACAAAAGTAATCAGTCGAAACAGTGAATAGAAAAAGACGAGACTCAGTGACGCTGGCATGTAGGAAAGGCAAAAGAAGGACGCCAGAAAGTAGGATGGCCCGGTCTTAACAAAGCAGTGACTGGACATTGACACGAGTAAACAAAATAGAAAAGACGAATAGAAAAGGCAGACACAATGAAAAGCGAGGACACAATAAACCTTCGACATGAAACAGCAAGATAATGACTTAGGTAAATAACAATTGTATAGTCGAAGTTGACAATTTGACACGCGTTATGACGCGTTTGCACACGGGTTTTAAATAAAGGAGTGACCAACTCAGCCAGTTGACCAATTAAATATTTAGAGGCGTGGCCTGTTTGACAATTGACTCACGACAGATAAGTCATGGGGCAGTTTGAATGACGGAAAATTAAAACGCTCATGAGAACCAGCGGACATCTGAAGGGTGGAGCCAAAATACTTATTGGTTAATCCATCAAGCTGCACTTGAAGATAAAAAGGTGAGCGGAGAGACAGAAATGAAAAGGAAGACCAAGAACGAACTAAGAAGAGGAACAAGGAAGAAGAAGAAGAGACAGAGGAGGGAGCCAGAAGACGGAAGAACAAACAAGAAGAACAACGAAGAGGAACGAAGAAGAACGAACTAAGAAGACGAACAAGGACGGTCATTGAACTGAGACCGGTCCAGACAAAAGAAGAAGAGAAGGACAGACATACTAGAGAAGACACGAGAGAGAAAGAAGACGTAGGTAACGACAATTGGAATAGATGGACAATTAGAGCAATAGATACTCAGGAAAAGCAGTTTTAGGACAGATTGAAGCTGTGTTTCAAGTGATTCAAGTGACTATGAATATTTATTACTTTGAAACTTCGAGTACAGTGATTTAGTCGTGTAACTGATTGACGCACACAGAGATAGAGACACACAGATAGACACACAGAGGTATAGAGAGACACACAGAGAGATAGAGAGACATAGAGAGAGAGATAGAGACACACAGAGAGATAGAGAGACAAAGAGAGAGGTCCAGAGCCAAACATTCACACAGCTTTGATCAGGATTTGCTTAGTCCATGATCAGGGGAGGTAAGATGTAAGTTGTTAAAACTAGGGGCACTTTAGCAGTATCCAACCAGGTAAATGGTCAGTTTTTTGTGTTTAAATATCGGCAATATAACATTGTGATACTTGCGAGTTCGAATACAAGAACGAAAACTCACACCAGCCGTAATGTCAGGTGTCATCACGCTCATGACAGTTCATTGTTTTACTGTTTTGATTTGCAAACATTCTTTACAAATAATGGGATAACCTACTACCTGTTTTGTCTGTTAATCTCGATGTTAAACGTCACATAGGGCTCGCGCGGTAGTTCGCCAAGTTTTCCTGTTTTCGGCGAGCTTTTCAACCTCGTCAAGGGATTTTATGCATACTAATTTGGCCTCTCTTAACAATGCCCACTTTAGAGTTTCACTTGGTCGACCTCCTTTTCTTTGGCCTGTTGTCTTCCACTTGATAGCTTGTTTTGGGATTCTCTGACTGTTTCTTCTAATCACGTGACCAACATATGTCCACCTCCTTTTTCTCATCACCCATGAGACAGGTTGTTGTTCACTCATCTGTCTTATCTCTTTGTTGTTTTTTTTTAATTTGTTCCACTTTATACCGAGTATTTACCTGCGGCGTTTGTTTTCAAAAGAGTCTAATTTGTTTTCTATTTCTTTAGTTGTTTTCCAGCTTTCGCGTGCATAAATATTACATTTGAAATGAATAACCTCTTAAGACACCTAAACAATAATTTCACTATGGAAAATATATTTATAAATACTAATGGACTTATTTTTATGGATGTTATTATGTATATTATGGGTGTCTTAATGGCGAAATGGTTAGTGCACTGGTCTCTCATGGCGAAGGTCGGGGGTTCGAATCCGGCCGGGGGCACCCCCAGTCACCCAGCTGTAGAAATGGGTACCCCACTTCTTCAGGAGTTGGAGAGGGAAAGGCGGCCAGGCATAATACTGACCATATCACCCTCTAGTGTGCTGACAGGTCAAGGAAAATATGGGCACTAACACCATATCCCTATGTGCCTCTAAGGCATGACATGATGTACCTTTTATTTTTACGTGTATTCTTGTGATTTTTTTTCAAAGTTATATCCCTTGGCATCAGCTTGCGCGTGAAATGTTAGTGCCTTCACATTTCTATGCCACTACAGAATAGCCAGGTAAGCGATGCCATCACCTGTACCCGCTGCCTTTTTCTTCCTTTTTTTTTCTTTATTAAGAATTTGCTTTTACCCAGAGAAACCCCGGTTATCTATTTCTTGAGCATGGATTGACCCCAGTGCCGGTCGGTTTTGAAAAAAATAAATCGCCCCAGTGAGATATCGAACAAGCCATCTTCTGATCTATAGATGACTGCTCTGACCACTGCACCACCGCCTCACTTGGGAATAAATCTAGGAATAATTTTTTACTAATTTATTCAGTTTCTTACTGAAACAAGTGATCATAATGGGAAAAAGAAAGAAAGGAAGACCAAGGCGAAGATGGCTGCAAGACATCGTTGATAATCTGCAAATGGACGCATCAGCAGCAGGCCATCTTGCTCACAACTGAGAGGGCCTAGATGAGAGCTGTTAGGGAGGCAAAGTTCCGCAAGGGACGTGCAAATGACTGACTGACTGACTGACTGACTGAAAGGCGTGATGAAGCTCTAGTTGGGCGACTCATCGTCAAGGACTGATAAGTCGGACCATCACTGACACATTGTATGCGACATTCACTGGCACAGGTGGTGGAGCAATTATAGCAGTGTCCTGTTTGCTATGATACCTAGAACCTAATATAGAACTGAACTGAAGCACTGGTTTGAAAATCAAGAAAATATTTCATCAACAAACTGGGAATAGAACACAAACATAAGAAAATTTGGGAAGTACTTGCCTGAAACACAGTGCTGAAACAACAGTAACAGACAAGCACAGCTAAAAGTACACAGATTCGAAACAGCTAAAAGTACACAGATTCGAAACAGCTAAAAGTACAAAGAGTCGGAACAGCTATAAGTACAAAGATTCGGAATAGCTAAAAGTACAAAGATTCGGAATAGCTAAAATTACAAAGATTCGGAATAGCTAAAAGTACAAAGATTCGGAACAGCTAAAAGTACAAAGATTCGAAACAGCTGAAAGTACAAAGATTCGGAACAGCTAAAAGTACAAAGATTCGGAACAGCGAAAAAAATATTTAGGTAAATCATATACTGAAAGTAACTAAACCAGGGAGTTTCTGAACTTGAAAATCAGCCATTTGAATTTCACACGAGCAGACTTAACAGAAATGAGTCGCTGAAGTTTGGAAACTAAATTTGCGCTTGATTTGATTTTCTTTCTTTATAAGCCAGGACTTCTAGTATCCTGTGCTGTTAAATAACTCCTGAAATATATAACCAGGTTAAAATGGTCTCCGGGTTCCACAACATGTCCCGCGGATCTACAGTGGCCTAAGAGCCCAAACGTGGCCTTAGGATGACAACTGTGGGGCACACATGAAATTCATAATGAACTTCGTGAAGACACATCACCTGATCTACTTGTATTTGGTTGATTATCTGAAGATGAACGCAAGATAACAAATATACCAACACCGCATCTGCAATTCGCGTACTCCGCCGTACCGTAATCTTTAGATTTTTTCCCCCCACTGCGTGTAGAGATGAGATTTTTTTTCTGTAATCTTTCCGACTGCACCGCCGTGGTGTAACAGTTTATCGTTGATGATCTGCGAATAGAGGCATCAGCAG